>CAOJBI010191120.1:0-10733 GCA_948277035.1 Euphorbia corollata
TCCGACCCGATTTTTATTTTGTATAAGTTGGGCTGAGCTTGGGCCACTAATTTTTAAACTAGGCTCAATTGAACCCTGCCCTGCTCAAACCAGTTCTACCGTTTACCACCACGGGTCTGTTATTGTCAATGCTTTTTTTTAATTGAACTAGTGTACTACCCGTGCGATGCACGGATATGTCATTTGTAATTAATGTATCATATATCAAATATATAACTATATATAAATGCTAAAAAAATATATTATATTGTGTATCAAATTAAATTGCGGAAAACCTCTTTATATACAACATTTGAAGTTTCATATGTTATTTGTTCATTATCACCATAGACCAGAATTTTCAAATCCTCTCTTTTTGTCACTCGTGATAAAGCTACATAAAGTTGTCCATGTGTGAACAGGAGCCTTCTAAGAAATAATCCTACATGAGAAAGCTATTGTCCTTGACTTTTATTTATAGTCGTGGCAAATGAAAGTGCAAGTGAAAATTGCTTTCTATGAAATTTGAAAGGCAGTCATGTATTTGATAGCGTTAATGTCATTCTGGGGATGAACACTTTTTCTCCAACCTAAAACTCCAAAAGAGTGATCAGACATGCATGCAGTATCAGAACTAAAATATGATTTCTCAAGGCCATGATTTAGAGAAACCATATATTCATTTATCGAATCCACCATGTCTAAGGTAGGAGCGAGAATTGCTCGCTGCTGCAAATAATTTGAATCACTGACCCGACTTGTGTAGTCTGAATAAGAGGATTGAGCTATAGCAGATATTGGATCATCTCTCTGATTTATGAGCAAATCATTAGGTATTCTCACTTTTCCAATACCATCCACTGAATTAGTAACTTTTCCATCTCCAATCGATAAACTCCATTATGAAAACTTCTTCAACGACAAATAATTTTTCAACATACCTTTTTGTCTTGCAAAACCATTTCAATAATAAATATTGATTTTGATTTATTGTGTTCTGAAATGGTCCAAATGCAGAGAACACGTACTTTAAGGGTCCATAGCATCTTAGATGGATTTATATCTGATATAAAATCCGTCTTCAGTTGCACCCTAATTGGGTTGATAGCATTGGTCGAATCATGCTTCTACTTCAACATAATTTACAGTTGTGTTTTTTTTCCGTTATCTTGTAATTCCTTGTCAATGCTCAATGAAGAAAAAAAAGTCACGAATAATGAAATACCAAAGATACTGGGTATATTTGAATTTGCTAAGAAAAGTGGATTAGTGTTAAAGTTGTATTTGTATTTGAATTCATATTAATAAGTATTCGTAAATATTAATGTATATTAAATCTCACGTTGGATTTATTATTTGAATTCTAATTTATTATTTGAATTTCATTTTAGAGGTTATATCAAACTCATCTTTTAAATATTATCTAATCTATTAATTTAATTAATCAAATCATCTTTTAAATATCATTTTATCCATTTTCTAAATTAATCAAATTTATATAATTTATAATTTTATTTATTTAATTTTTTAAAATAAATTATAAAGGGTAAAGAAATAATTGACTACTTCTTTGCTTTTAAAATATATATAGATATAGATATTTTCAGTTTTCTTTCTAAAATTTTATATTTAAAAAATTGAAAAATTAAAAATAGCTTTCCCTTTTCTGTTTTTACCTTTCTAAATAGTAACTAATCATTTTAAATTTTAATGATTAAACATTGCTAATTAAATAAAAACTCACAATTAATACGAATTTCTATTAATCAATCATAAAATTAAAAGAATATTTTCATCAATTTATACTTAATAATAAGTTTGATTAAGAAAATATGCTATAAACTAATGATGATTGTGATAGTCATTCCACAACCAAGAACAAGAACTAATTAATGTAAATAGAACGAATAATAGATATATCAATTCAAATTGATTTTGAGTGCATTTTTTTTTTTTGACAAAAATACAAAGCAAAACAGAGAATTGTCTCTTAAATACCAAAAGAGAGCAAAGGTGAAGCTTATATTTGTGTATAGTTTAAAAAGGGAAATTGTAAAAAATTGTACGGTTTTTTAAATTTATTTACAAATTTACCTTCTAATAAATTTTTTACATTGTATAACCTTTTTAAGTTTATAATTTTTTGCAATACACTCCTATGAAGTATCTAGTATATATGTGGTAAGTAAGTGGTAGTAGTGCGAATCTGGTAAATAAGTGGTAAGCATATGAAGGATGCTGATGTTTTTTTGAAATATTTATAAATATGTTTTGTTCGTAGCTTTTTTATTTTTTTATTTCTGTAATCTTCTTACTAGTTTCCTACGATATTGATCCATACAATATTCAAACCAAATTTAACGAAGTTTGTTCTTACTAGTTACTTACCAATTACTTACCACTTACTTAGCAGTTGCTTAATATTTACTTACCACTTACTTACTAGTTACTTAGCAGTTGCTTAATATTTACTTACCAGTTACTTATCAATTACTTACCACTTACTTACTAGTTACTTAGCAGTTACATACCACTTACTAGTTACGATAAATAATGATTGATTTAAAGATTTGAAAAAGAGTAGAGGAAGTAACGATTGATTTAGATATTTGAAGTACCGATTGATTTAGAGATTTGAAGTAACGATTGATTTAGAGAAGTAACATTACCTTGAAACTCTGTAGAAAACCTCTTGAAACCGATTGGCCTGATTTTGCAGATTTGAAGGAAATCGAGATTTGAAAATTGGGGGATCGTGAGTGAGGTTAGAAAGAACGTGGAAGGTGAGGTAGGGGAAGAGATTTGAAGAAGAGTAGAGGAAGTAATAACGATTGATTTAGAAAAGTAACGTTACCTTGAAACTTTGTAAAATACCTCTTGAAACCAATTAGCGTGATTTGCAGATTTGAAGAAAATCGTGAGTGATGTTAAAAAGAACGTGGAGCATGAGGTAGGGGATAGTTTTTAAAGGTGTATAAATTGTAAAGTGAAAACCTAAATGGGTAAATTAGTTAGGGTTCAAAAATTGGGCTGAAACTATTTCTTATTTTCAACCCATTATTATAACTTCTCCGTTTAAAAATATAGTATGAGACTCCCCATTCCATTAGGATTTGGGATGAAAACGATTGTGGTGAAGCAAAACCCATAAGAGAAAGCAAGACCAATAGGAGAGAAAGGTTGCCATTGGATTGAAAAATGGCGTGATGAAAGCAAAAGTACGTTTCTCTCTGTGTTTCTCGAAATAGAAAACTCATTTTATCAAGTTTGGGCCAAAATGCATACGGAACCTCCCAAGGTTGGTACAAAAGGTCCTATGCCACCCTCAAGTTTCTCCTTGATGTTGGCAAAACTGAAACAGTGTCCCCCCTTAATGCCACATGTCATCTTCTAATTGGTTTGACTTTAATTCAAATGACATCTTTGAAAAGTCAAACCAATCAAAAGCTGACACGTGACATTGAGTGGGGGACTGTATTAGTTTTGCCAACACTAGGGGTAAAGTATCACGTTTAAAACTTGAGAGCGGCATAAGACACTTTATATCAACTTCAGGAGGCTCCGTATGCATTTACCCGGAGGTTTTGTCCGAAAAACTTTTCCAACTATTTTTAAATTAGAAATTTTTTTAACTGGAACACTGAATTCTGTTTTCTAAATTTCCTAAAATTCATTGGAAAACAGCCTATTTTTTCCACAACTAAACATGTAATGTAGTCTTTTTAGTCTTCTTCAATCTTGAGCAAGCCTCAATTGCCAAAAAAAAGTATTCTGTTCGAAAGAACAGCATAGGACGGCGTCCAACAGAAATTTCCGGCAGCAAATTGGGCGGAAGCTCATCTCGTCTTCAAGAATATATCCTTATCTTCAATCTCATCTATTTTTCTTTTATTTTCTCCAGTGCGTTCATGAATTGATTGGAATTGGCCGATTCACAACCGATTCAAGGATGGATTTTGATTCAATCCATAGATTCAAATCTATCTAGGGGGGAATCAAATCAAATCAAATCAAATTCGATAACTATGGTGATGATCAAACATCATAATTTTTTAGATACCCTGGCCTATATTTTTTTTTCTGTCCAGAATTGATTACAGCACAAGGCACTGAAATATTACTAACAAAAGGGTGCTGGATCTTCATAGGAAAAAAGAAAGTCTAAAATTGGACCCAATTCAGATTTGACAAGTACTGGCAAATTTTAAAATTGTATAATCTCTTTCAATGAATTCAAATATCATCCTCATATTAAAAAAATACACCCTTCCCCCGAGGACGGTCAATTTCATAACAATCTTGAACATTCAAAACCTCATCAAAGCTTAAACCATAGAGGTAACTGGGACGCCATTGCATTTTTTCTCCAAGTTGGGGGGCGTCGCCCAATGCAGAGGGGAACCGAACATTTTTTCTTTTATAATTTGGGAGAATGATTCAAATGTTGAGATTCATATGACAACACTATCATCTGCTTAGAAACATTAAATGCATTCACATTAAAGAAATCAAGGATGATTACAATCTAAGCAACGTCTCATCCCCCTACCCCTAATATCTAAATGTACAATGCATAGTTGGAACTTTTATGTGTGATTTCAATCATTCCATTCCGGTTTCAGATCAATAGATGATATTCCTAGAGATCAATCACTTTTCAGCTTACTTCTCTCCATAAAAATAAATCTTTTAAACAAAGTACCTTCTAAGTCAGTAATCTTCATTACCAAAAGACAACATTCAGACCTCTATTTTAGAACTTTCCCGCATATCTCCAGGAGTCATTTCATCTATTCCCACTGCAAAAATCCCATCTTTATACACAAACACCCAGCAACGGAATTAATATATCCTCCATCTCTATCCCTCGGTTTGGTGATTGGTGTTATAGAATATGCCCACAAAATTATCAAGCCCAGACCTCAATCATCATATAGAATTTATCACATCATTCTGATATTTAAGTAGCTAGCATGTGTAAGGAAAAATAAATTGCTTAAATTCCTGAGGGATTACCTAAGAGCTCATTCATGCTCAGAGTTGCAAAGCGAGATCTGGCTGCTGCGAGTCAACCATGACACCTGAAGATTGTTTCGCAGGAGAACCTGGAGAATGGAAACCAATATTCAAGTCAGGAGGAAGCATCTCCTGGTTTTGCTTTGGCTGAGAATGTGGGGCCAATCCCCGCCATTGGGATTGCATCTGAAGCCTAGCCAAGTCACCTGCTACAAATTGAGGAAAAATCATAGGTCTGTTTTGGAAATGTCCTTCATTTCCTGCATGAACGGGTGGCCGCATAAATGCTTGGAATGGGAAACCATTCTTCTCGACCTGAAATTGCATTCCTGGAGGAAGAATGAATTGACCCTGAGTAAATTGACCCTGAATTCGAGGAAATTGTGGGTGCAGTTGCCTAGTTGGGTTGTATAGTGACTCAGCAGAGATATGATTATTGGGTGCAGTAGAGTTTTCAGTAGGCGGTTTAAAACCCCCAGAGCCAATGGACATCCAAGCGCGAGCTGCAGTAGCAGCAGCATTGCTAGAATCATCCTTTGCAGATGGTTGTTGTGAAGACACAGTAGGTGGTACTGAAGATTGAGTTGAAGGTTTTTGCTGTTTTTGAGCCTTTTCAGCAGATACTCTCATAGCTTCAACCGGATCGTTAAGAACTTGTTCCTGTCCTTTTGAAAACAATGTCGTTGCTCGAGCCAGGCCATCAGAAGACGACCCAATCATTCTACTATTTATAGAACTAGAGACTTTTCCATTCTGCAACCCCCCAGAACCAACTGCGCTATTATCTGGCTGCTTAAAAGACACAGAATCTTTTTGCTTCGTAGCTGCCATATCGGAATTCTTAGGAAGCTTCTTTTCAGTAACAACATCAGTGTCATGTTGGAAGTTTGAAGGGGGCAAGTTGAGTTCAACTTGTTTCGAAGCCTTATGTTGGATCTCACCAAAACTTGTGGATGTATGGTTTGGCTTCTGCTTAGGATGGTTAACAGGAATAGCAGGACTTGGTTTTGACCCAGCAGAAGAAAATAAAGATGTCCTTCCTTCCAAGACAGGCCCAGTTGTTGGCCGAAACAACGACGACTTTCCATCTGAAGTAGGTTGCCTAACATGAGTATCTATAATAGGCTCTGGTATTGGTGCTCTAACCTGATTCTCCTTAGCTCTTAGTAAATCAGGAGGACCTTGTGATTTTGCAAACATAACAGGTTCTCTTTGTTCACGTGCTTCAATCATCAATACAGGTGTAGGCAGTGGCTCATATTCTCCAACCCATCCACGACCAAACTTACATCCAGGAGATAGTGCTTGCTCGATCCTCTGAGAGGCAACTTTCCATGCAACAGGTCCAAGAGTTGCAGCAAAACGAGCCATGCTCCTGGCATATGAACATTCTGCATGCAGCCCAACCTGATTGAGGAAAATAAGAACAAAGTGAGTACGGAAACTGAATATCCAAGGGGGAGAGAGAGAATGGTTCCTCGGATACATACAGCGACCAGCTGCTTGATTTCACTCTCAAATGTGGCAAATACTGATTCTGATGCTGTTAATGGTTGATAGGATAAGTTATAAGTTGCACGACGATTGTCATCAAGCACAGATGACTTCCTCCCAAATTTGGACAGAAGACCTTTACCTGAAAATCCAATGCAATCAAAGAATTAAAGAAGGATATTGTAACACTGTAATAAATATGAAAGCTTGCTTGATATTCTTCAAGATGACAACAAAAAAGGTCAACAATTGCAGCATCAACAACCCAGTGTTAGGCCCAACAGTGCTTCAATTCCTATGCTAGGGAAATGTCAAATGGAAGGAAATAAAGAGGAGAACAGGGTACAATAACAATTCTTTATATATTGATCATATATCTCCATCCGCATGACAACGTGTTTATGTAGTTACAAGAATGGCTAAGAAAGAGAGAATCTGAGGAAAACCAAAGAATATCTAACTACCAACATTCAGTCGCTACCTAATTCACTCAGATAATCTCCAACTACAACTTGTATAGATTTGTCTCGGAGTCCTAATAATTATATTGTAAAATAACAGTGATGTCTAATGCTACTTCTAATTTTATCGAACAGATAAAAACACGTCAAATTTATTGAAATAGGTACTCGACATTATAGATTCTTCACTGAATGAAAGACCCCATAGGAGAGAATCCAAACAAAATCCATATCGTCTAGCAATATGAATGGGCGCATTCAAAAATTAAACTGCAACTCTTGTGAGTTTATTTTACCGTTGCACACATGCTTAGTGTGACGGTCAAAACTATCCATTAAATTTCTCTTAAAACTTGATAATTACATAGAAATGCTAGCTTACCTGATGACAGGTCATCCGCTTTATCAAGATTATAATCAACCAGAGATGAGTTACCCTCAAAAGTACCCTCAATAACATTAGGCCTGTCATAGCCGCTAGCTTGGGTAGCAAAGAATATATTTTGGATATCACTGGCAGTGGCAAGAGCGGCACCCGATGAGAAATCAGATCCTATAGGTTCCTGCACAGTCTTGTTGAAAGGCTTCTTCACCTGCTTTTTGGCTGAGAAACTGGATTTTGTTTTCTGTTCAGACTTTAGCTCTTTATCAGAACGTTCAAAGTCAATTCTCAACTTACGGAATTTCTTTTTAGCCAGCTCTTGGATCGTACGTGCCTTTCCACATTAATCAAATATTAAAATTACATGTGATAAAAAAAACAACTGTTTGGATCGGGAAAGAGACCAACGGTATACCTGTTTATGGTATATGGTATCTGACGAATTGTATTGCATAGCATTTGAACAAATTAGATATACATCACTCTGCAATTAAAGAAACTGGATTTAAAAACAACACCAAAAGAATACTTTGGACAATAATATTATTTTATATAGGAACTAAGATGAAGAAAAGCATCACTTAGTTGCAACTACTGATAAACCTATAAATACAGAAATAGACAGCAAGTGGCAGTACGCTAATTCTGCAACAGATGAGTTCAGATAACAAATTAGGAGACATGCTTTTGATACTTAGAAAATATGAAATTGCCAAACCAAAAAAAAATAAGAGTTATTTGTTTAGGAAACAGCTACAACTAACTATTATCTCCCATTTAACTAGGAATTTATTCAACTAACTATTATTTAATGCATTCACCGATGATATGCTTAATTACAATGTCAGTCAACATTTAAATGATTAGACCATCCACCAAGTTAAACCCGTACAGGTCTTCGCTCAATATGATGGGGTATCAAAATGCTGCATGAACATCAAACTGAGGAAACGGCTTGTGATGCTTCAAGTAATAACTAACAAGGAGAAAAAAGAAAGTCTAACTTCTGACTAGTATGATATAAAAAATTGTATTTTTCAATTAAAAACGTGCACTATCCACTCAAGAAAAGTAAAACGAACTCTACCATCATCAACCGATAGAGAAAATAAAGGGAATTAAGGAGGTAGGTGTTCCAAAAGAAATGAAGAGAAAATGGAAAAAAAACACTAAAAAGCAAAATGATTCAATAGTAATTTTAGTAAAAAATTCCAGTCAACGCAATAATAAAACACTTTTGAGTGTCGCATAATTCCACAAGTCAGAGATGGTTTCCAATGAACTTTTACTCATAGACCAGAAGAGATCCATGAAGGAGAAGAATACACCCATCAAAAAGTTGACACCAGAATCAACTAATGAAATAGTGAAATTGCATAAAGAATCTCCATGACTAACACTCACCCAAATGTATATAGACAGCACCAAGGAACTTGAGTGGCATTCAATTGGACAGGTACCATATTCCCAGGCCAAAAAGCAACAAGATTAGACAAAGCAGATACACACCTCAAATTGTTCCAAGGAAGAGTATGACCCATTTCCTAGCTTCTTCCTTACAGTGGCGAAGTCCATAGGATGATCAATCACATCAAGATAATCAGGAAGCTGCAAAAATACAAGGTTCAACACAATTAGCACTTTCGCATCTGTCAGAAAGAAAGCAATTCTAAATTTAGTTCCTAATTTACCCACCTCCTCGAGATCCACCGGTTCAGCATACACGCCATATGTGTCTTTCCTACCACAATTCAGACACAAAACAACAATTAACAACAAAAAAGAAGCCTAGGCGTTGTAAGAAACAATGAATCGACAGAGAATGAGAAAGATAACCCTTAACCCACTTTTGAAGCTTGTGCAGAATCAACTCAAGTAACTTCTTGTCAGGCAAAGGCAATCCATCGGGATGATCAGATGGTGTACCTAACCAACCAAAACACAAAATTCGGATAATCCACATCAAATTTACATACATACAACCTGAACCGCCTAAATGATAATCAAAATCCACCTAACAAAAATACCTGGAACTGAATCCGACCCTTTAGCATCAACTTTTCTTTCCCTTTCCTGTCAAAAACAATACAAAAACTCAAACCACATAAGCGAATTAACAAACTCATGGGGGCAAGCAGATGTACGGAGGGGAAGAAACAGAGAATGACAGAGACAGAAGTAACATAAAGCAGACAATACGTGTACGTAGAAGAGAGTGCAAAAGATAATAGATAGCGAGAAATAGGGAAGGTGGGTGGAAAGAGAAAGGTGGGGAGAGCGTGATCAGATTCTGTTGGAGTGATGGTAGTTTTTACAGTTGACCAGACCGTTATTATCTCATATCTCCCCCCAGCATATAAGATCTAGAGAGAGAAATTGAAGGAGGAGTATTATTGAAGTTTGAACCAATTAACAACTCTCTCCTTCATTACTCTATCTCCACTTCACATTTCTTACTCATTATCAACCAGATCTTTCAATTTAACCGTTTGATGAACAGTTTATTTATACCTGCTCCTGATGCTGGATTTCATCGTCATTCTCGTTTTCACTTTCCAGTTCTGCTTCACTGTCATCGCCGCCGTTGATTTTCCTTTTCTTCGACGGCTTCTTTTCACTTTCATCGTCGTCCTCTTCCTCCGACGAAGATGCCGCTGCATCTTCTCGGGCGTGGTAACCACGCGCCGCCATATTCCGTCTATCATCCTGATTATCTAACTTCAGCACTAACTTCAGCTTCTTCTCTTTCCTCCTCTCCTCTTTCTCTTCCTCCTCCTCTTCTTCAACCTCGTCGTACTCGTCGAAGTCTTCAAGGTAATCATCGTAGTCGATAAAGTTGTTGTACCTCACATTCCGGCGCCGTAGACTACGACGTCGGTCGTTTCCGGCATCCGCAGATTTCTTACTTGCCGAGCGACGAGCTAGATCCGCCTTGGATGGCCTTCCTTTCTTCTTCCTCTTCACGATCTGTCCCATCTGTGTTTCTCTCTCTAAAAAAATTGGCTGTTTTTTCTTCCTTTCTCACTCTAGAAATGAGGTCTCTTTTATTTTTTTTATTTTTTTTACCTTTCTCTCTCTATCTCTCTGGTTCCATTATTTTCTTCGATGCTGCCTTGGCTTTTTCGAGGTAGGGGTTGCTTTTTGGTGCCTATGCCTAACTCCGAAGCTGACTTTTCAGACAGGCGATGCTACGGTTCGGTGACGGAATATTAACTAAATGATTGATATTTTTGTTTATGATAACGGCGTGATGTAGTGAGAAAGACGGCGTCTAATGCTGCCCGCTGCCCGTGTGGGGTTTGCGTCGTCATTCAGCATGCTGCCCGTTTATCTGCAACTCTGCATCATCTGTTTGTATGTTCATTATTTAGAGCCATTTGTTTCGCATAAATTTATTTTGA
>CAOJBI010191667.1:0-11676 GCA_948277035.1 Euphorbia corollata
AACTCTTGCCAAACGCTACTCTGCATATAACATCAGCAGTAAGGGACATAGTTTTCTCAGATAGATCAACACACCTAGACGAACCCAGAAGCGACGATTTCGCTAAGGATTCAATCATTAAAGCAACCTCTTCTTCTCTGACCCATCGGAATGATTCAACTCTCTTTTGGCTGAAAAGTTCGAGTATACATATCTTCCTTAGATCTCTCCAGTAGTGGTTATAAGGAGTGAAAGATATATCAAGATAGTTATAAGATAATCTCCCAGTGCCTGTCAGGAGTGGTCTGCTGCAGCATTTGAGATCATTAATTTTCAAGATTTGCTTTGCTGCTTCAGAGGAAGAGATGATAACAGTGGGAACATAACCGAGACGAAGTAACATTACGTCTCCATATTTCTTGGAGAATTCGGACAGAGTACGATGGGGCAAGGAACCCAGTTGGAGTAAATTTCCTATTATAGGAAGGCCAGGAGGGCCTGGCATAAGGAATTTCTTGTTCTTGTTTTTTATTAAGTGAAAAAATACAGGTAAGAGGAGGAGAAGAGGAAGAAAGAACCATGGAAAAGCCATCTATGATTTGTTATTTGAGTTTTGTTTGCTATTTTGTTGTGAGCTAGAAGTTATATATAAGCCATAGAGGCCCCCATCCACTTTTTTTGTTTGATTTTTTTGAAGAATGGTTCTGTTATTTCAGCTAATAAAGATTGAACACTGATAATGAGTATTTTCTAAATGTTGTGTTATTGTTTTAATAAGTTGTTTACTATTCACTTTTGGTGAAATCGTGCTTATCTAGGAAATAAAGGTGTTGAGCTTGCTTTGAGTACAAATGGAGAAGTTCGGGACGTTTCGAAGATATTTTAGGAAGTTTCACTCTTACTCGGGAGTCCAAGATATGCACAAAGCTGTCAAATAGGACGTATACAGTTATTGGAGCCACATTCAATGCAAATTGATCTCCCTGTGACCCTTGCCTTTCCAAATCAACTTAGCATGGGCTGCATTATATCTCTTATCCCGACAAAAATAATTGATGTATGATTGCTTCCAAAATAATTGTTGTGAAGTGAAATTTGACGGAAGTTTTTGTCATTTAATTGATGTATAATTGATTCCAAAATAATTGTTGTGAAGTGAAAATTGACGGAAGTTTGTCATTTAATTGATGTATATGGCTAACTAAAAACACAAGGTACCTCTCTCCTTCTCTTTCTTTTTCTTTTCTTTTCTGCTTCCTCCTGCCTCTAGTCAATTAAAGGAGGAAGAACGCTTCGACGAGCGTTCTTCCTCCTCCTGTACAGGTTTTATTTTGTTTTTTATGTGTTTTTGGTTATGTTACATCAATAATCTGCATCTGTTTCTTTTATCTTTGGTTACGAGATTGTTGTCTTCAATCATAGATCTGTTGCTACACATCTCAACTTTGATAGTGGGTTGGACTTTATCGATTTTAAGGTAAAGATCCATGTTGATCTTCCTCTTTGGACACTCAGATCTATCTCCTTTTCACAAGATCGTTCCAGATCAAGATTGGTCGAGTTTATGGAGTATGACAGAGCTTCTATGGTTGTGGATTTTCAAAATTGTCAGTTGCAAGATTAAAAGCTACAAGTTGCAATGTTTTATTTGTGTGTTTTATGTTTTTTCCACTTGTTTATATTGCAAGTTTATGTATCTCCCCCATTATGGCGGGTTTTGTTTCTTTGGTGATGGTAGGATATCTTGTTTGATATATGTAATTTTTTTACTCATGTATCAGTCAATATGTACTCCATGCTACCAGTATTAATGGTAATATTCATTTTATTTCAAAAAAAACACAAGGTACATTCAACCTTAAATCAAACGCAGCTGGATCCATCTATAACCACACCTTGTAAAAAAAAACAAGAAACAATATATGCAGGTATCTCTACGTCGTAGCTTGGCACGTACAATAACAGAGAGGCATTACTTCTATGGGTGGAATAAATTGAAACATTCAAATCTTTTATTAATGCTAATAGGAAGAAATTTTAAAAAACGAGAGAAAGAAAGAAGCGCTAGTGCACTGCAATTACACGTATTCTGCTTCTTCATGAACATACAAACAAGAGAGACAAGTTGAGAAATAAACATTTCACTTATAAATACGGACGGTGTGAGCGGACGAAACTTTTAAGAGCGTGATTATGATTTGTGAAGATGATGTAATTTGAAAAATCAAAGGTTGGAAAAACGAGAATGTTGAAGAGTCGATCATTTATGAAAAGTCGATCGTGGTGGAAAATCAGGTTTTTATCGTAAATGAATTAAGCAAAAGATAACATTATTTTTGGAACAAATAAATAGCTTAGTTAGTTTTTTTTTTTTTTTTGTAAGAATAGAAAAGGAAAACGAGACTGGACCACGCCTAGCCTAGGGGAGCCAACACCAACGATATCCCGAAGAAGCAATTGAAGATGCCCCGGGTTTGGTACATCCACCAAATGAAACCACGACTGATAAGAACAAGCCAACGAAGTCAAACGATCAGCACGAGAATTCCCTTCACGATAAATATGAAGAAGGACCACCTCCCACTCACGACTAAGTAAGTCTCCAATAGCAAAAACGAGATCAACATAGTTGTTCGCAACAACCTCTCCATTCGACAACACATTAAAGACCATTTTGCTATCCATCTCAACGATCACCTTACGAAACCATGATCCCAAAGCTAAAGTTAGGTCATCCAACACACCCCATAATATTATGGCAAAAACCAACAATATTATGGGTAAATTACCCATTATATTATTTGTGATATTTCTTTATGTTATTAAATATTATCATTATAATTAAAACACCAAGAATATAACAATATTATTAAATGACTAATTACTTATACTTTAGTTTGATATTATGGAAGATGTAATAAATTACCGTTTCATGAATTTGGTTTTTTATCATGCTATAATATTATTTTATTTATACAACCTAATATATCAACGTTTTTTTATTAATTACATATTTATAAATCAAATTAAATAAATTTACAAGTGATTTATATACCAATGCCTCACATTTCTCTATAGTTTCATAATAACAATAATATTAGTACTAAATTAACAAATGATAGTATTGTTTATAAGTATATTAGCAATAGATATGCTAAAAGTATTATGGCCACATTATTATGCTAGACTTTTAAATTGAAATATTATACAAACCAAAATTTATAATATCCTAAAAAATATTCTAGCAAGTATAAACATATAAATAAAAAAAAATTTAAACCACGCATTCAGTTAGTAGTTAGTCATTTTATTATATTAGGTTAGTTATTACAACGGGGATAAAAATTAACGAAAATAAAAAATGCCAAAAGAATTAAACAATTAGCCAAGATAACAACAAAATCAACAAATAATGAGTTATATAAAAGCCCAAAATTCCGGCTACCCCCTCTTAGCCTCGGGAATTTTTCCAACTCCATTTATACGTCCGACCCGATATTTTTCACGAATAAATAACAAAATAGTCATAAAAAGTAAATAGAAAATCAACAAAACTTGTAAAACTCAAGAAAAAGATGCTAAAAAATGTGTAAAAATAATATGAAGAATTTAATTAAAAGGATGTAACCCCTGGATTTACCTGTCGATTTGTTCAGAGATCCGTGAGAGCCGGTTGGAACCGAATAGGATTGAAATAACTGACTGATTTTGAGAGTGATCGAGCAAACCCGTGACTAGGATTAGTCGAAAACTAAACTCGTAACTAGAGTTTATCGGAACAAAACTGACCAAAATCGAACTAGAAATCGTCGAGTATGTGTTGAGTAAACGAAAGAAATGAAAAGAGAAGAAGAATTGAAGAATTTAAGCTTAATAAAGCTTCTGTCTCGTGCGCTGCTTGTCCCTCTCTCTTTCTTTTTAACTAGAAATCTCTGCTAGTCCCAAATGGGGACCAGCAATAAAAAATTCCAATTTCAGGAGATGAGTTCGATACTTTATTGAAGCAGCTTTGTCCTTTGTACAATGGCCAATGAATCTTGTGATTCCAAAGGATGTGAGTATCTCAAACTATGCACATATGATATGTATAATTTAGCATTTCTAGTATGTGATTATTAATAAGAGTATAATATTTATGTAGGGAGGGTAGAAAGTTGCTTCATTTCATGGCTCGTCAATGCAAATCCCAAAAAATCCAAAATCCCAAAATCCAAATCATGAAAATCCAATGGAGCTAACTTTCAAATGTGGAATGTTGCACAACCTGCTGCGGTCCAAGGACAATTCCGGCTCAATCATTTTTCTAGATGCCAATGGATATTTAATCCATAGTGAATCTAGTTTGGGTGGCCTTTTGATCGATGAAGGTTTTGTTGAGCATATGCTTACTAGAGATAAGCTCGAATCAAATATTGTAGAGCTATTTGTTGTAAGTTAAATACGCATGTTGTTTTAATTTAAATATATATCTCTTTGTTATGATTGACTTTAATAACCTTTAAGTTGTTTTTTTTTTTTTTTTTGCAGTGGATTAATATCCAGTCACAACGAAGCGCTTAAATTTGGATTTGTGAATCCCATAGTGGTAGCTCAATCGATGTGACAAAGCCAAAACACAGATGAATCATTGAGATACCTAGGACAAACCCCTATCTAAAAAAATTTCAAAGCGCTCTATTCTATTGCCATATAATCCATGGTAATGATTACTTTCATATATATGTATTGTGATGTTAGTGATACACTAACTTATACCACGGAATTTGTAACAATTTGCCATGTAACAGTCCTACAGGGACCATTGGATTCTTCTAGTCATTTGTATATCAAGGCAAGAGATATACATATATGATCTCCTTTGGCACCCAAAAGCAAAACCGACACATTGTTATAAAGCCATATTTGGATCAATTACGTATTTGTACTTTGATTAATGCAGTTTTGTACAATTTTATCTTTTAAATTCATAAAAGTAATGATTTATTAATTTGTACATGTAGAGCATTAAATGCGTGCTTAGTAAACGTAGAAAGTAGCAAGCAGATTATTGTAAGATCAACACCTTTTAAGTACATAAGTGGATTGGTAAGATTCATATCCTTTTTCATTACATGTTTAAATATTAATGTATTGCATTATATCACTTTGAAAATTAATATGATTTTGTAGTGCGTAAAGCAACCAGGCTCAGTTAAGTGTGACTATTATGTGATGCAGTTAATTTTCGGTATAGTTCAGCATCACGGTGATGTTGGATATTTGCCACGGGTAATACTCTATTTTTGTATGAATATAACTTATGATGTTAATATATATATGAAAAAACAATGTGTAGTCTTACTTGTCATATTTTATTTTTAGCAGTCTTATACAAGAAGCGGTATTTTTACGCAAAACGAGATAAATGAGATTTTGGATATTTTTCACTTCTTGTATGACATCTCATCTAATTAGGTTATGAAATAGGTACTTGTAAGTTTTTGTTTAGATTCTTGATTAAGTTAGACTTGAAATTTGATGAATACATGGATATATACATGCTTAAAGTGTTTAATTGTTTTAGTTTTGGCTTCTTAGTGTTTTTGTTTATAGTTTTTGACTTAGTGTTTTTGTATTACTCGTTGTATATAATTAAGTTATTTTGTGGATGCATGTTAGGTTTTGAATGAATCAAGTTAATTAGTTTTAGAGAATTTGGTTAATTTGAATTAGTTTTAGAGAATTTGGGTTGAATATGTTGTTGAAAGTTTTTGAAGAATTTGTGTTGTGCTGTGAAATATACGTTATTGCAGAATATGTAAGTTTATGTTGCTACAAGTTATGTATATCAATTTCGAGGCTCGATAATACAAATATATATAACGTTTAAAAAAATTAGAGTATTGCGGACATGTCCCTAAAAGGAACCGTTCACAATACAATATTAAATAATTTATAATAGAGTATTGCGGATGGTTTGATTTAAGGAACCGTCATCATTGCGGACTGTTCTTTAAACAAACCGTCTGCGATACTCTTTAATTAAAAGTAACATAAATCCATTATGGACAGTTATCTAATTGAACTGTCCGTATTTCTCAATACTGGTGCTTTATTAATCCTGACGCAGGTTGTGCAGATGTTTGTAAATCGTCCAGAAAAGCCGAAAAGAACTGCCTGCACAACCTATTTTTGCAATAGTGTATATTACTTAAAAAATTTAATATATAAAGAAATAGACCTGTTAACTGGGCGGGCAGCCCGCTAACCCGGCCTTGGCCCGTATGTAAAATAAAGGGTTTTGGACATTGTTTTTAATTTGAAGCTCGGCCCGGCCCTAGCCCTTTTAAAGCCCTGTTATTAGAAGGTCGGGTTTGGACATACAAATTAAAATTTACTAAGCCCGGCCCGACCCTTATATATTTATTAAATATTTTAAAAATTACATTTCATTTATTAAAACTCATTTTTAATACTAAGCATTCCTAATCCTAAACCTAATTCGCAACACTTAGCACTCCAAGCAAAATCCTTTCATCTACCGCCACCAATTGTATATGCTGCTCTTCAAAATTTCGTCAATTTCTACGAATTGAACTTTTCAATCTTCTAATTCACTTACTCAATTAACCTTACTTGTGCTACTCTTCAAGCTCTGAAACTCTCCCAGCAAAAGGTACAATTTCGATACATATTGATCTTAGTTTCATTAAATCATTGTTCTTGCGTTGCTTTTATATTTGTCAATATTTTTTCATCTTATTTGTTCAATCAATTTACCCCTATTTTCTGCTTCTGTTCGGTGTTGTTTCAGTTTGAAATTTTATAGGTTTAATTATTGTTTTTGTAGTTTTAATATTAGTCGTAGCAACTGTTATATGTGTTTGATTGGGCACCTTTTTGTTTGATTGTGTGTAGATTATGCGGGGAGAATTGGATTTAATTAGATATGATTAATTAGCAGTTTGACAATTATAAGTATGTTGATTATGTTTTTGGCGTCCTGTAATTATCAGTTCCTTAATTATGCTATGTTGATTACCTGTTCCTTAATTATCAGTTCCTTAACTAATTGTTCCTTAATTATGTTTTTGTCAATTTGAAGAATTGAAGGGCTGAATTGTCGGGCTTCGGACAAGATTTTTCAAATTTTACCCGGCCCTGCCCTGCCCTGCACTGTTATAAAAGGGGTCGGGCAGGGTTTGGACAAAGTTAATTATATAAAAGCCCTGCAAAACCCGACCCTGACCCTGATAAGCCCGCCCAGTTAACAGGTCTACTTATAAAACATTGAAATGAATTGAAATTCATAAAAGACAATCAATAAAATAAAAAAATATTTATTTTTGTAATTAATAAATTTTTTGAAGAGGGTATGTATTGATCTCATGACTTCTTATTGGTAAAGCCATATACATACTTAGCCCTCTAAACTTGACATTTTTTATCACTTACTGCCCTCAACTTTGAAAAGCTCTACGAGCCTCCTACACTTGTCGCCAACCCTGTCAGTGCTACGTGTCACATTGTAATTGGTTTGAATTTTCAAAGATGTCAAATTTTTTATTTTTCTTTCTCCAATCAGAATGTGACTGGTGGGACTGAGAAGTGACCGTAGCAGAGAATTCGAAAATAAGCGTTTTGCTGGATTCTGTGATGCCAGAGGCATTGAACACAACTTCTCTGCTCCTTACACTCCTCAACAAAATGGGATAGTTGAGAGAAAGAACAGAACTTTAGTTGAAATGGCTCGATCCATGCTTAGTGATAACAATTTGCCAAAATATTTTTGGACTGAAGCCATAAACATTGCATATTACAATTTAAATAGAGTTCACATAAGATATGTTTTAAACAAAACTCCCTATGAACTTTGGAAAGGCAGAAAGCCTAAAATTTGATATTTCAAAACTTTTGGATGGAAATATTTTGTTTTAAATATAAAAGATCAGCTTGGAAAATTTGATCCTAAATCCGATGAGGCAATATTTCTTGGTTACTCAACACATAGCAAAGCGTATAGAGTCTTTATTAAAAGAACTGCATCATTAGAAGAATCTGTACATGTAGATTTCGATGTAGGTAGAAGAAAATCCTTAAAGGATGATGGAGGAAAAATCTCACAAGAACCATCCTCTAAGAAACAGTCAAAAGATACACAGGGAAAAGAAAAACATTTAGAGATAAACTTCTCAAAAAATCAAGACAATGATGATATGGTAACATCAACCACAACACATCATCATATGAATCTACCAAATAACCAAGAAGGATCATCCCGAGAACTTAATTCTTGACAAAGCTCAAAATCCTGTTCTCACCAAAGGACAACTCAGAAAAATGACCAGTCATCCAGCATTTGTCTCCATCATTGAACCAAAGAAATTTGAAGATGCAGAACATGATAAAAGCTGGCTCATGGCAATGTAGGAGGAGTTAAATCAATTTTCTAGAAATGAAGTATGGGATCTTGTTCCTCCTTCCAAAGGCAAATCTATCATTGGAACTAAGTGGGTGTTTAGAAATAAGTTAGATGAAGATGGCACTGTCATAAAAAAAAGCTAGGTTGGTAGCTCAAGGATACAATCAGCAAGAAGGCATAGACTATGATGAAACATTTTCTCATGTTGCCAAACTCGAAGCAATCAGAATTCTATGTGCTTTTGCCTGATACATGAATTTCAAACTCTATCAAATAGATGTAAAGAGTGTCTTTCTAAATGGATTTATCATAGAAGAAGTCTATGTAAAGCAACCACCAAGATTTGAAGACAACAAACATCCTAACTATGTTTACAAACTGAAAAAAGCAATATATGGCTTGAAACAAGCTCCCAAAGCCTGGTATGAAAGGCTAACAAATTTTTTAATCTCAAAGGGTTATCTCAGAGGCAAAACTGATACAACCCTATTCATCATAAGAAAGAATAAGAAAATCTTACTTGTTCAAATATATGTTGATGACATTATCTTCGGAGCCTCGGATGAAAGAATGTGTAGAGAATTTAATTCTCAAATGAAGAATGAATTTGAAATATCTATGATGGGAGAGTTAACATTCTTTCTGGGACTTCAGATTAAGCAAAGTTCAGAAGGGATATTCATAAGTCAAGCCAAGTATGCTAAAGAAGTTCTAAAGAAGTTTGGAATGGATCAATACAAAGCCATATCGACTCCAATGGCCTTTGAGTCAATCTTAAACAAAAACTCAGATGGTATCTTTATGGATCAAAAATTATAAAGAGGAATCATTGGATCTCTATTATATCTTACAGCTAGTAGATCTGATATTCACTATGCAGTGTGTTATTGTGTTAGATACCAATCAAATCCTAAGGAGTAGCACTTATCCGTTGTCAAAAGGATTGTCATATATATTATCAACACTACAAATATTGGTATATGGTATCGTACCAATGGTAATTTCTTTCTTAAAGGTTACACTGATGCAGATTATGGGAGAGATCAATTTGAAAGAAAAAGTACTACAAAAGGTTGTCATTTTCTTGGTGATTGCTTTCTATCATGGTATAGCAAGAAGCAAACATCAGTGGCTCTATCAACCATATAAGCTGAATATATGGCTGCAGGTAGTTATGTAGCACAAGTTCTGTGGATCAAACAACAACTCGAGGATTATGGAGTCAAAACCAACTGTATTGAAGTTCTATGCGATAACAAAAGTGCAATTGATCTATCCAAAAATCCAGTTCAACATAGCTGAATGAATCATGTAGATATCAAACATCACTTCATAAGAGATCACGTATTAAAGAAAGATGTAAAGCTCGTCTATGTACCAACTAGTGAACAAAGGGATGATATCTGCACCAAGCCTTTAACGAAAGAACAAATCAACAAGCTGAGAGAAGCGATTGGTATAAGTTACCTAGTGTAAAAATTAGAAGATTGAAGTCATTTCCTCAGAAGCTTGATAAGTTAAACAACTTCTGCTGTAAAAAATGTTCGCTTTATCTGGAATTGATCTCACACAGACATGTATATTAATGATCAAATGAGTAACTGCCAAATCAAAATCCAAAATTTAAAAATATAAGTTATCTCACAGTAATTTTGATGAGAAAAATCCGCTATAACAGTTCCACTTCCTCTGTGATTAACACCATCCACTTAAGGCAAGTGTTTAACGGCTTATACTCTAACCGTCCAAAAAAATTTACCATTCTAACCTTAGCTTCTGAAGAAAATCCTTTATAAACCTTCCTAAACCCTATTCTTCTCTTTATGATTTCAAACTCTCCAAAGCAAAAAACACTTGACCTAATTTCACAAAACTCTCTCTATAATGGCTACCGCTAAAATTGTCATTCTTGAAGTTAAACCCACTAAATTCCTGAAAGTTCACTTCACTAACAAACCTGGAAAAATCCAGCCTCAACTAGTTCTATCTGATAGATTTCTTCAGGAGACAGAGCCATTTAAGGCTATCATCGATCATCATCAAATCTGGAATTGGATCTTCATCCAAGAAGATACCTATCCAGAAATTGTTCAACAATTTTATGATAATCTCAGAGTGGGAAAAAATAACGAAGATTATCTGGAAATTACCATCAATGGGAATTCAATAACTATTACCCTTTCTTTTCTTACCGGTCTACTAGGGCTTAAAGGATGAGGAAGAAGAGCTAAGACCAGGCTGTGGAAAGGAGATGATTGATGCTCAGATGACTAAGTATAATCCTAAAGGATGGTTTGGACCTCACAAATCTACCCACTATAGTGAAACTGCAAGGAAGATACATTATGCTCTGTCTTGAGTGTTTCTCCAAATATTCTTTGCTTTTGAATGAGCCTACCGGATATGAACAATGCCTAGCACTAGTAGAGAAATGGCCTATTGCGTCGGTTATTTTCGCACATTTGTGTCGGTTTTGAACCGACACAATTGTCGACGACACAATTGCTCAAAATGTAATTGCATCGGTTGAAGAACTGATACAATTGTCTCTCAATTGCGTCGGTTATACACAAAACCGACACAACATCCATGAAATATTCGATAAATTTGTAATTTATTGTGTCGGTTTTGAGATACAACCGACGCAATTGCTTCTATTAATTGCGTCGGTTGTTAAGTAAACCGATGCAACTGCTTTTACTAATTGTGTCGGTTGTTAAGTAAACCGATGCAATTGGTTAGGGCACTTGTGTCAGTTACAAAACTGATACATCTGCTAATTGAACACTTGTGTCGGTTTTGGCATGGACCGATGCAATTGCTCCCATTTTTTAAAAAAATATATTTTTTATTATATTTTTCTCCAAAAACTTTCACCTATAACTCATGTCCACAATAAGCTTCAAAATATAACAAGATATCCATAATTATGCAAATAAAAAAACTTCCATTCATCAAATTTCAAAACAAATTAATCTCAATATCTTATCCAAATATGCAAAAACATTTAACCAAACTAAAAACTCCACCTCCAAATGAGGTTTGCTATTCTCAAAATCATTACAAACCAAACTTCAATACTTCCTAAGAAAACGAATCATATAGGATGCAAACATATCTCGAACCTCGTTTAGCTCTTCGATGCTATAGCTTGCGGTTCTTTCAAAAGACTGCAATAAGTAGAGAAAAGCAATAACAAATATTAATAGACACTCATGTTCAAATATCAAAATTCACATAAAGAATTTTTAACAAATAATTTGTTCATATTGATAAACTAGTTTAAATGTTTAATT
>CAOJBI010192935.1:0-14301 GCA_948277035.1 Euphorbia corollata
TAGTAGTTACTCAAATTTTGTGACTAACTACTACATGAACAAGATTGATACCTCAATCCCTGAGCTGATAAACATGCTGAAGACAGTGGATTCTCAAGTGATGAGAAATAAGAAACCTGTCATGCTGGTATATGGTTCCCAAGTTCCTAAGGACAAGGCCCATAAGAACAAAGGGAAGACAGGTGCCAAGAAGAAGATTCAGAAGAAGGACAAGAAGAAGAGTGCTGCAGAGAGCACATGCTTCAACTGTGGCAAGAAAGGCCACTGGAGAAAGGACTGCATGGCTCCTATTTCTCAGCAAGCTAAGTAGTCTGTTGGGGCATCGACTTCAGGTATGCTTATGATTGAAGTGCTTTTTTTTTGGATCTTTTTGGCATATTGGTTTTGTTTCAACTGAGCAGTAAAATTTATATGCATCTGCTGCCTTTTGGTGTTACATGTATATGTATATACTTTATTTATACAATTGCTTTAACTTTGTTGCTTTATTTTTCCCATTATGAACAGAAAACATTGAAAGCTAGAAAACTGAATGAGAAAATCCTGAATTTATGCAGCAACAGGATAAAGAAAAGGGCAAACTTGTTGACGATTTCAAGATAATTGAGCTACATATGCCTAAATGTATGCTCTTCATCCTTAATTATCTTATTTTGTCAAATTAAATTTTGATGTCCTAAATATGAGCATTTAAGTTATACGTAATAAATTTGGTATTAAACATATCCAATTTAATTCCTCTCTGACATTATATGTTCTAAATATGAGCATATCTTAATAATTGTTGTATTTATAGGTTCCTGTATTTATAAAGATTGTGTGGTGTTGACTTGATTAGGCAAATAAATTACATTAATCAGCTTGAGTATGAAAGTAAGGGATGAGGATCCTCTGTCCCCATTATCCTGTCCCTAACCCTGTCTCTCCATTCAGTTTTTGACAAGTGTTATTTTTTTAATATTTTATTTACATTTAATTATCTCTTTCCTACACTTGTCAAAAACTAAATGGAAGGACATGATTGGGGACAGGATAGTGGGGACAGAGGATCCTCATCCGAAAGTAAGAGATGCTGGCAGTGTGACATTCTTAACATGTGGCCTTTGAATTAGTTGAATCAATTGAATTATAAGTATTGCATGAGAGAATATGTTGTTCTCATTTTATGAATTTTTAGTATTCGAGGAAACTTTAAAATACCATTTTAGTTAAATTAGTTGTTTACTAAAATGAATGGTTAATTTGCTTTCCAGTTTTTGCTACTCGCGACTTCCTCTTAAAGGAGCCTTATAGAGGTATTATATATCTATTTATATCCAAGGATTAAGGTTAGTACCTATTGTATATCTTTATATAACCTTGTCTTTCTGTTAAAACTTCATTTGATACTTAGTTTGATTAGTACGATATTTGATTTCTTCTGGTTGTATTAGAGACTGAATTATCAGTGGGTAGCAAGAATTTCATGTTATAGATTGGTGGCATTTTAACTGCACTTAGACTTTCTTATTAAATATGTTACCTAATTCTGGAAACATGTAATGACTTCCATGTGCACAAGAATAGAATAATAATTTTTTGGAGTCAAATTACAGATTATAATGTCAACATTGTAATCAAGTGACTAATGAAGCCATGTATTTTTGTGGCATCGTGATACTCTATCCTTAATTGTACTTCAATGTATCGTTATTCCCATGCCTTGCTCTTCGTAAATTTTTCTAAGTGCCATTTAATGTCTTCTAACTCGTGTGTCTTGGGTTTATTGTTGTTGACTTTTCTTTTATCTAATTCAGTTCTATCACTTTTATGCCACTTACGGTGTATTTTAGTGGAATGCCAATGTCTCCATGTTATTGATGAGTTTAATGAGTTTGCATATCAACTATTATTTTACATTATAATAGAAATAATTATGCATAATTCGATTAAGGTTCACTAAGTGAGCTTATCTGATTTATTATTTTTAAGTTATATTATACATAATTACATATGCTCTAATTGTTTATATATAGTTCTATATATCAAGCAACTATGATCCAACTTGTCTAAAATGCACTCCATCACTCCAACTGGTTTTTGTTTATGACTTGATACGTAGAATGGATGTTTCTACTTGAATTTTTAAGAGTTCCTTTTCTTTCGTCTATGATGTGGAGTCCTTATGGTTTAGTGCATCTTCCTCTCAGATACATGTAGATTATAGAGAATTTTTTGTTATTGTGCAAATGTTAGTTTTGTTTCATGTTCTTATTTTGGGTTTTTTTGTAGGTAATGATTCCATCCTCGAGTGTGCAACAATGGAGTCTATAGTTCTTAATATGACAATGTCTCTCTTGAGATCTAGATTAACGTGTATAATGTACTTATTTTTAGCAATCAGTTTTTGGATTTGGATACAACTAAAGATTGTGTATTATAAGATTATTTAATTTATGTAAATGTATACATTTTTAAATTATATATTATTATATTGAAAATATTGATTTTGAAACTAAAATAAGTGTTGCGATGATAGTAATGTGTTGTAAATGCGAAATAAATACAATATAAAAGGTTACAAATCAGTCAAATTCCGTTGCAAATATGAACTAAAGTGTTATTAAAAGTGTTGCGAATAAGAAAAATTGTGTTACCGAAAAAACTAACGGCCGTTATCCCTTAACGGCGGAGGTTTTGTTGCAACATAAAAGCATTCGTTGCTAACGCACACAAAGGTGTTGCGACAAGTGTCTTGCGCAACACATTTGTTTTGTGTTGCCACAAGTACCTTAAGTGTTGCGACAACGACTTATTGCAAGGCGAATATCACCGACTTTTTTTGGAAAAGTGTTGCGACAAACGCTGTCGCAACATAATTAGCACTTGAAGCAACATTTTTCAGTTGTTGCGATAGACCATCTATGGCGTAGTGAAATTAGTAAAGCAGCTCTAGTGGTTATTTACTCTAACATGCAACGATAATCGTAATGAAAATGAAAGTAAAAGATTTAAAGCTTAGAGCCAATACCCTTAGTTACCTTTTCGCTGTTCTAGGATGACGTGAGAGCCGGTGCGGAACCGAATTTGTCGTAGAGACAATTGAAACTTTTGAGAAAAGTAGAAAATAAAGTGATGGAAGTGATTTGGCGGCGTTTCGAGTAAAACTGATTTAAGACGAGTTTTATCGAGTTTAAGTCGAGAATTTCTGTGGGAAACTTGACTTAAATCGAAGCTCGAGAGATTTTTCGTAAGATTTTTGAATTTGGCAGAGTTTTGACGTGTTTAGAGGCGAGAACGGACTGGTTTTGCTCTGGGAAAAACCGGAAATCCGAACCTTTTTTTTTTGAAAGGGGGTGAAACTTCTATTTATAGTAGGTAGGAAAATAGCCGCGACGCTATTTACCTGCCAAACAGGATCCCCGGAAAATCCGGGGAGATAGTGCCTAGGGCCATAGATAGGTAAATAGCCGCGGGGCTAATTACCTAGGTAATTAGTCACGGGGCTATTTACCTATATTGACCAAAAGTTTGACTTTTTTCGACTTTTGCCCGAATCGATAAACCAGACTTTCCTTGGAATGTGGATTTTTGAAATTTTGATTTTCGAGTTGAAAATAGGAAAAATCGGCTCCGTTTGGCTCGCGTCGAATCCGGATCTTGAAGCAGGTAAATTTCCTCATCGGGTCCGAGCGGACCGTGCTAACACCTCCATCATTAGCACCTATTTGGAGAGAGGCTTGGAGTGTATCATAATGAAATAAGAGCCTTCTACATCAACAACCTTAACCGAACTCATATAAGGAAACCGTAGACACTTCCACTATGTTTACTAAAACAATTACATATTTTCCTTGCAGGTTCAAACCTTAATAATGCACTGTATTAAGATGACCCCAGCTTAGATTTAGAAGCTTAACCTTTACACACGGGAGATATAAGGTTGGATGAAGTACGTTAAATGCTATGTGCTATTTGTTTTCGCTTTCCTTTTTATCCATACATCTCGAATATCTTTGTATTATCATGCTAACCATGATCTATTATGCAGACACACACTCATGTTATTCATGGTACCAACTACGTCATGATATATCATCACTTGATACCCCCTCAATGCAATCATTTAGTCTCAAACAACACATGAGGCAGTAGTTCCTAGGGTCACATGGATATTAAAAGCAACGAAACATCATAACCTACCCCGATATAGTGGTGCCCATTTGGCACCCAAACCTCTGCTCGCACGGGGTAAATGAAAATAAAATCATTCACTCCTCAAATTGATCACACATTGTAGCTAGTTTCACATATTATATACATTAGCGGAAAAAGCGCACCAATTGTGCAAACGATTCCCATCCAAAATACGAGAACATGTCATAGTTGCAAATTCTCAAAATTAGTCACACACTGTCATACATTCCTATCATTAGGGTATAACACACCGTTTACCCAAAATGTCGCCAAACGATTCCAACTCATGACGCGAGAATGTGGCATAGTTGCTAATTCTTAAAAATTTTGAGCCTATTACCATACTAGTAAAATGGCAATAACACCAACCCCTATACATCACCATAATAATACACTGATACCATGCAAGCCTATTACCATATTGGTAGTATGATGACTTCATAAATGTCACTTATGATATCACATTATCTCGACCTTCAATATGCTAGCCTATTACCACATGGGTAGTACGACAATCTCACCAATAGTATCACAATGGTATTATCTGGTTCCACCGGAATTAAGCCTATTACTACATAGGTAGTACGATGACTTGACAAAACATCTATTGACGTTATCTTGACCATTCCATGTAACGAGCCCATTACCACACGGGTAATAGTCAACTCAACTTCACCAATCATACATTAAGCCTAATACTACATGGGTAATATGATGACTTCACTAACCATTCATGTTACCACACAGGTAGTATGATTAAGCCTGTTACCATGCATGTAACATGATAACTTCACCAATTATCCCTATTACCACATGGATAATACGGTAACCTCATCCACATTTTCATAGCCTATCACCATACAGGTAGAAAGGCTATTCCACAACATAACATCCATCATTATGACATCACACGAATATCATTTTAACCTCAAATCCGCACCATACGAGTGGGGATCATTCCAATTACATCACATTTAGCTTTATAGGTATCTAGTTTATCTACCTGTTTGTTTCCAATGGATTGGCAAACATAAAACTTTCTACATCATGGAATTTTGACCTTTTTTATGCAGCCATAACATATGCATCTCACATATTGTGTCAAAATTCATCCATCACATAATTTATATGCATAACTTGATCATCTCACTTGTATCTAAGTCAAGTCTTGGAAGAGGCCGGACCACCGTCTTGTTAGAATTTCTCCAATCTTAGCGAGGAAAGGTAGTGTTCTGTATGCGGACTCTAGTGAGGACTTGGGTTTAGATTCAAGTTCGGGTTTAAGAGTGTGAATACTCGATTTTTCAGCACAGAAAATCAGTCAGAATGACACAGATCAGTTCCGGTAAAAATCTCCGGAAGTATGCCAACATACCACTCAAAACGTCCGTAACAGAATGAGGATCGCGGAAGTGGTTTCGGAATATTTTTCGGAGGTGCGAAACTCCCATAAATCGCGAAAATGTAAAAAACTGCACCGAAAAGGGGCATTTCTGTCTGTGCCTGACCTGCGCTGCAGCGCCAGGTCGGCGCTGTAGCGCCAGGATGGCGCTACAGCACCTAGACGGTGCTGTAGCGCCGGATCGGCGCACCGGCGCCGGAATGGCACGCCGGCACCGAATTTTCGTACCTGTTCCTGAAACCCTAATTTTCCCTATAAATAGAGGCCCTCCAACTCAGTTTTCGGGGCCCCTGACTGATCGGTGAATCAGCTTTCTCTCTAAGTCCTTATTCGATCCTTTCGAAGCATTCTGTCGAACCCCCATCGAGTCTTTTAATTTTTATATAACGAAGTGTTGCCCGATTAATTTTCAACTTTAACTTAAAATTGAATAATTAATCTGGATTTGAGAAGTGGACAAAAGGGGAACAAGGTATAGTTCTTTCTTCTCTTTCATTCTTTCTCTTCATCTTAGTTCCTAAGGAACATTCTTTGCATTCATGCATTCTTTTCATCTCAGTTCCTAAGGAACATTCTTTAATTAAAAATGGTCAATTAAGGGAACCTTAAAATGGGATAATCAATCAATCTTTTGGCCTAAAGCCATTCAATTTTTGACATAAAGTCATTCAATATTTTCCCCAGCTTTAATCAATCAATCTTTTGGCCTAAAGCCATTCAATCTTTGACTTAAAGTCATTTTCTTTTAAATCAAACCCTAATATGGATTTAGGTACATTCATAAGCCTTCAATAGAAGCATCCACCAATTAATCAACTTTTGACTTAAAGTCAAATTCACTTTAATTAAACCCTAAAATTGATTTAGGTACATTCATAAGCCTTCAAAGAAGCATTTAATCAATCATTAAGCCTTCAAAAGAAGCATTTAGACTTAAAGTCTATAAACTAATTTGGTAAAATAAACCCAACTCGGCTTTAAAAGCATACATTCATGCATAATGCATTCCTTCGCCTTCAAAAGGCATATTCGAACTACATTGACTTTGATTTCCCTATTCAAAATGGGATATGTAGGTCGATCTGTAATTAATTATGGGTCTCAAGTAAAATCATTAAAAAACCTCTTTTTCACCCTGCATTACATTTAGTCCAATACAATAAGTCTTGACATGTTCCCCGGACCTATCTCTGGTTACATTTTAGGGTTTTCTTAATTGACCTTTAAAAATTGAATTAAGTGGCGACTGCAAAACATCCAGGCTTCATTAGAAGTCTATCTTGGTCTAAAACCAGTGAGCCTGTTTCATCAATTTGGTGACGAGGTTCACAAAGAGCAGAATTAGAGTTGGGTTTGAATCACCTCTTCAGGATGACGAATTCTCAAGAAGGTCACTAGGTCAATGAGCCTACCAATCAGGAGGAGAAATTCGCTCAACCATCACCTCAGCTTAATCCCAAGTTGACCAACGCGTTGGACGTTATCTTCTACAGCGATTATTTTGCACGAGTATTACAATACCATGCCCGTCGATAAGAAAAGCGTACTTCGAATCATCACTTCGATTCTGAAATTGTTGGAAGCTCACAAAGAGAAACTACAACGAGCCAATCGAGGATGCGGAGGCCAGTATCTGTCTCAAATATCCACTTATCCTCGGGCACCCCTTCCGTTCATCCTGTAAATATCTTGCAATTCAAAGCACAAAGGACACAACCACATAATGAACCAACTAATCAATATCTACTCACTCTTGTGCAGGGGTAATTCGGTCAGTTTTAGGCGGGCCAAACCTCTAGAGGAAATAGTTAGCCAGGGATAGTGATGTCGAGTGCTTTTAGACAGTTCAAGTGCAGAATTAGCCAATTCAAGGGCAATTAATCAAGCCTTCACCAATTTTCATCACACCAGCCCAAATCTTTGCTTCGCGATCAACGGTTCCTCAAAATCAAATTATTTCACCCTTCTTTAATACAGGGCTGAACTTTGCTATCCCACCTCCTTAGTATCTACAATGAGTTAAGTAATGTCTACTCCCAACTCCACAATTATCCCTAGGGGCACTACTCTCCCCCAAGGGAAATTTAATCAAAAGATATCAACACTCATGCCTCATCCTTAGTCTGGATTCCAGTTAAGGACTGAGGGGATCATATCTCCACACATACCACCTGACCTGACAGATTTGTGGAAATAATTTCTAGCCATACATCCTCCTAAATTTTTAGGTCATCAACTAAGCTCCACTCCGAGCAGCCTACTACACAGGAAGAAGAAGAAGAATGGCTTCCTTACAACTTTGTCATGCCAGATCTAGAGAAATATAGAGGAGATGAAGACCTTCGATCTCACTTGACTAATTATCAGACTGTGATGAAAGCTTTGAAGATTGATGACAAACTCATGGCCAAGATGTTTATTACCACATTAGGGGCACCAGCCAATGAATGGTACAACAACTTGCCTAAGGAAGTAGCTCATGACTGGAAGCGCCCATCAAATGCATTGATAGAGCAGTATGGCTTCAATTCCAAGATGAAGACTACTATACAAGATCTCAAAATTGTTAAGCAAAGCCCGGGGAGCTATTTAAGACTTACTATAGGAGATGGATGGCTACCCAAGTATTATTGCAGTACCAACTTAGCTTGCCAGAAATGATTGTGAAGCTTCTCGACGGAGCACTACCGGCTTATAGGAAGAGACTAGAGGCATACATGTTCATATCCTACAATAATGTTTATGCTAAGCAGAGATGCTTGAAAGGATAGAGAAATGGATATGTTTATAGGGTAGTCTTTTGGTAAATGTTGAGATAGTAGTTCAGAATAAGGCTGTTGGAAAAGAAGACCCTCCGCTTGTGGAGGATGAAAATGCTAATAATGTAATAGCTAGCATTTAAAACTTTTTGGATATTAACAACTCTGACCTCGAGGCTTTTGAATTAATAAATGCACCGAACTTTGCTTACTCAATTGAAATCTTGTCAATTAACACCATGCATTCTCATGAACATGGAAATAATATTTTTAACATATATGACACGTCTTTGCATGAAATTAATTTGGGTATAACCAATCCCCTAAAATAGTTTCAAATGATCTAACTCTTGAAAAGTAAAATAAGAGATAACAGGTACTTAGATAATACGTGATAGCGTTCACCCTGTCTCATGTTTGCAGATCAAGAATCAACAATGAGATTGTAAAACACGGACCACATTGGTCCAAAAGCAAAATTTGAAGCTATGTTCCTTGAAGCAGTCAAACACTCGATAGGGATGACCAACATAAGAACAAACCAAAGATAAAAAGAAAGGTCAAATCTATCTTAGAGTCTCATCAGCACGTTAACTATTTCATCACATAACTCACTATCATCTGTGAGCAAGTCATTATTGAAGCACCAAAATAACATGGAATCAAACCATATATGATACACCTACCGGTTCTCAAGTTACAAATTCCCAGTGGACCACAATGTCAAAATGACAGAATAGTATTAAACACTATCGTTTTTCACGCCTGAAGCTAACAAGAGCAACATGAGCAACCAATAGATAGTCAAAAAGCTACCATTTGCAGTTCAAAGATACCAGCAATAGGAACAAACCCTGAAATTGAGTGATTTGATCTCCAAATAATTGAAACAAATGTGGATACTATGGACAACAAAGGAGTAAGTCATAGACATGGATGACATCAAATTTGTTAATCCGATCAACTAAGACAGGATGAAATGCTATCAGGTCTAGGTGAAAGAACTAAATAAGGTAAAAAGCAGTACCAATAAAGAAAAAATAAATATATAAACCCATCAATTAACACTCTATTGGTTGAGCAAAAATTAGGGTCTTTCTTGGCAAAATACAATCAAAGAGTCTACTGAATTGAAAACCCGAAGAGGGCTACTCAGGTAAAACTTAAGATATCGAGAGAATACAGCGAGCACATTAACTAGAAAACCTGAAAGGGTTAGTTGGTCTCAAGAGTCAAATCATTTGAAACATTTGTGCCCAAGTTAAGGTTCATCATTGAATTGTCATTTTGCTGAATCTTTATGCATAAGTTTATCTTGAATGTGTACGTGTCAAATGGTAGGATATCAAAAATAAACATCTCATCACATCACAGCTAGAATAGGCTGAAAATCTAAAAAGGAAGGTCTTGGCAAAAGTTCAGAGACTAAGAAACGTCAATTTCATCAAATCCTCATAGAAACAGGAAAGGACATCATCAGTCTACCCTTGAACCAAGGACATCAACCACATGGGTTGTGATCAATGATCAATCATCCCTTTAAAAGGAGAATACGACTTATCCAAATTGGATTGGGGCTTCAGACCTTACTTTGATCCAAACATAAATTGGACTTATACTCAGACCCACATCCATCACCATTCCAAAGGACTCATAGAATGCCTGTAAAGAAAATTCCTAGGGGTAACTACGCTTTAATGCAACACGGCATCAATCGGAAAACATTTGGAAAGTTACATAGACAACAAAACTTATGCGAATATCCATACCAATGGTCCACATCCAAACAGGATGAGTATGCATCATGTCATGTATAATGATCATGCATAAAATCATGCATATATACATACACATCACATCCTCTTACAGGTAAAAGATGAACCCACATAGGGGCAATGTCATCCTTGCAAGTGAGGTGCTACATCTCCACAAAGAGTAAACAATAACATCAAGGAGGTGTCAAGACACCATGTCAACAACACAAAGAAGGACATCATCCCTTCTCAGGCCTATCAATGCCCACTACAACATCAACAAAGGCTCCTAACACAACGGAGTGGTCATCGGGACATCCCTGAACATCTGAAACTCATATTCAATATTTATCATGAATTCAAAGAACACCCTTTGAATCCTCATGTTTTAATTCTTGATTGAAGGGGCAAAAATTTTTGCTTTCAACAATCTCAATCAAGCAATTAAAACTTGCACTATGAAAATACACTTACAAAAATTATCACTTATATTGTTGCAGAATACTTTTGCAAATCTTCCCACAGCGGAACATATCAAGCAAATTGTAGAAAGGAACGGTTCATTCATCCTACCACAGATCGAAAAAAAATATCATGACAAGGTAGCTATGATGCTAAAACTACAGCTCATGCATCCTTCCCTAGTAGTTCCAAGGGCCAATTAACCCAAGGTCAACTTATAAGGGGCATTCAACATCACAACAAAGGCATAAAGCACACGGCTTTCAGCCTTTTCCTAGCAGTTCTAATGGCACAATTAACCCAAGGTCAATATATAAAGGTGAAATCATTTCAACAAAGGCATGAAGTACATGAATTATTCTTTTCCCCAACAGTTCCAAGGGCGAAATCAACCCGAGGTTAACGTATACAAAGGGCATATACCATAACAAAGGCATGAAACACATTAATTTCATCCTTTCCCCAGCAGTTCCAAGGGTAGAACCAACCTAAGGTCAACTCACAAGGGGCACACATACCTTATTAAAGGCCAAAGAGTGAAACGAACTTTCATCGCACAAGAGGTTATATTTTGACTGCAATAGGAACAGTCAACATGTGATACGATGCCGAAAGAAAGCTCGTGTCATCGCTCAGGGAATGACTACTACTATTGGTCATGTATCATTTCTCATCTCGCTGCTCTTATTTCGTGGGACCATACTGATCACTTATCAGCAATGGTCACACGAGGGGCAGCCTATGAGCACGGGATTTTCACTCCCCTCACAAGAACAATGATGAAGCTGTAATTTACTTCCCTTGTTAGTCTTCTATTATGACAAGGCCACAGATTCTTTCGGAAGAAGCTCTCTACGTTGATTTTTCAACTTAGAAACACAAAATCAATCTAAATCCAACCTAAAAGGCAAGCTTAGGAGCCCAAATTAAGCCCTAAGTCAGGCCTAAGACCCAAAAATAAGCCCAGGACTCGGTCCAAGACCAAACTGACTATCGATATCATTAACGACATCAGTTTTTTCATTAACGACATCACGATGTCAGCCTGCACATGTTGACAACTTATAATTTTTTATGGGAAAAAATCCAAAAAACGACCAAGACCTACCTTGAGCCCATCTCCACTGACTTTTAGCAGAAATAATGCCCCATGATGGCCTTGATGAGTGGAGGGATGGATGGAAAGTGAGTGGTGGGGAGAATAATTAACTTTTTCTATTGAAGGGAGTCCATTAATTAAAAGAACCATCCATAAACTAAGGGGGAGGAAAATATAGAGAGAGGTCTGCAATTTGAGGCTTAGAAGAGAGAAAGACTTGAGGTTATGAGTTCATGAGTTCATAGCTTCCATATTCCATAACCACCATCTTTAAGCAATCAAACTTGAGGATTTTGATTCATTAAGCTTAATTAGTTCATCACAAATGTATGTTCTTGAGTCTCTATAACTATAAACTAAGCAAGCTTGAGGTTTAGCTTCTCATTTAAGTAACCTTGAGATTTAGAAAGAATCGTCATAGATATATCTTAGAAAAGGGTTTCTGCACCATTTTCTAATATCAGAGGGGTTATTACACCTCTTGGAACTGGCCACACATTTTGGGGTTACACTATCACTCATTGACAAGGATTTACATCAATCAACACAACTACAAAAAGAAACGAAGAGAGCTTCCTAAAGGACTTTGCGGGTCTCGAAGAAGTGGATCCACGATTTCTGGGTGAGCCTCTGAGTTCCTAAGCTTGTATTTTACATTTATTTCATGTTTATTGTGTGTTTTTATCAAAAACAAGTTTTCAAGCATTCTGTCTAGTGTGATGACGTTAACAACATCATCGATGTCGTTAATGATATCTCGATGTCGTTAACGACATCACTGATGTCGTTAATGATATCTCGATGTCGTTAACGATATCGACCTAGGCAGAATCCCGAAATTGCTTTTTCACTTCATTTTATGTCCAATCGGTCAAACAGTGACCCTTCAAACTTCAAACCTGAGATTTACAATGATATAAAACCTAGTATCAAGCGGTTTCGAGATTCCAAATTGATTCAAGAAATGTTCGGATGGTTAAAGTTAGTTTCCCCGTCACCGGGATTCGATTTACTAACTTTAACGATTCCTTTCTCGAAATGATTACAATGACAGTCCTATTTTCAGTTTCAGACTTAGATCTACATATTTTTATATATTATGAAGTTGATTTAGGAACCCATACGAAGGGAATATGTTTCCCGGATAACCGACTTAACGAAAATCACATGCGGCATTTTCATTAATAAAAATGACCAACACACTGAAAATAAGAATGAATCATTTTTACAAGAAAAGAAACGATATTTTATCATTTTAAATTGACCACACGGGTCACTTAAATATCATCATATTATCGTATACATTTGTGAAGTGAAATAACAATTGTGCTAACCTTTGTGAATGCAGGTAATTTAGGTTAGATGAATGTTATGATTTATTTTCCTTCGGGTATTACATTTAATTTCAAATCAATGTAATATTTGTTAGATCTCGATGCATTTTAGATGATTGTAATTCTTAGATCTCGATGTATTTAGGCAATTTGTAATCCCCCAATCCCCGTGATGTAATTAATTCCTCGTAGACTAGGCACATTTATTTTCCTATGTGTTTACTTTCCCGCACTTTATTTATTTACCGCTTTCCGCATGCACGTTTAAATAACGAATAAACCGAAAATACATTAGAATGAATTGGAATATTATAAAGTGGTTATCAAACCGATGTAATTTAACTCATTTAGAAAACGAAATAGATAACTCATCCCGAACCTGAATCTCTGAACTTAGGTATTGTCTCGAACACCCCGTGGTCTAGGCTGTACCAAAAATTTCTAGGATGAGCTGATCCGGGTTGTGACTCCATACCTAAAGGCTAGAGATCCGGTCTCGAAGCCTTTTTTTTCAAAACGTCTCTCACGGAACCGTTTTACAAACCATCTTTACGAAAACCCCACTCCTCATTCGTGCGGGGCTGGCGTCTCGCGGTGACCACGCGGGTATGATATCGTCCGCTCACAGCTGTGTTTTAAAGAGAGGCTTTCAACTAATATTGAACATAATAGTAACGGAATTCTAGGCGTTTGGCAGGTGTTTGGTGGCAAACGAGCTCATATTGTTCATGTTCTTCGGGATTGCCCTTTTGCGCGGGCGGTGTGGAGTGGAGTGGACTGATTGTTGGGGGCAACTAGGCTGATTTCTTTTTTGGTGAAGTGAAGGCTTGGTTGAGTTACAATCTGTGGAAACCAGAAGCTTTTGGTTCGATGGATTACTTTTGGGTTAACCTGTATTGGTGTTTGGTGAAAGGTTGCATGATGTGAGCCAAGTCGCTGCCAGAATATTAAGTTATGCTGCCATATGTATGGACTATATTAGCTTTTGATTCCTGTTCGGTCTTGGTTACTTGTTGGATGGATGCGCCCTCAAGTTGGCTGGGTTAAGCTCAACTCCGATGGCTTAGTTCGTGGGAGAGATTTTAGATCTTCGTCTGGTGGAGCCATTAAGGACCCCATGGGAAATGGCTTGTTGGATTGGTTCCCAGGATGAGTTAATTGTGGGGTGTTTTTGATGGTTTGTGTTTAGCTTGGGACCGTGGTTTTCGTTTCGTAGTGGTGGAGGTAGATAGCGAGTGTGTTATTGAGTTGTTACACAGTAGTAATTTGGTGGCTAATGATTGTTTTGGCCTTGTGTCCAGCTTTAGGGAGCTGA
>CAOJBI010193152.1:0-20590 GCA_948277035.1 Euphorbia corollata
ATCACACAAAGAACATACAAACGAAACTAAACATAAAATAGACCAAACATGCCATAAAACAAACAAACTAAACCCCGAATCACAACATATTTTGAGTCAAAACCAATCGAAAGATAGGGTCGAAGCAGACCCTATCAATAACTCTGCTCAGACCGTGAAGTCAGTCAATGCTCTGAAAGATGAAGTGCTAAAGAAGCTTGATGGGTTATCGCTCAAACCTATTGAGTATGAAATTCTCCACAGTAAAGTCAATGAAATATAAACAAAGCTGGACGAATTCCTCAAAAATCAGGGGAATGAATACGAGATTCAGAGATCAATTGTGAATGCCTGCACCACAATGGGTCCGAAGATCAATGTTATGACAGATTTCCTTACTGAGAAGTTGACAGAGTCTGAGTCACTGAATGTGATGAAAATTATGCACCATATGTGCCAACAAACTAGTGTCAAGGAAATGCTCTCTAGTTGAGCTGTTGTTAGGTTCCTCAAGGAACTTGATGTGCAAGGTTATCTTACTGATGAAGGGAAGGAAGAGCTAAGAGCTTAAATCAACCCCAGCATCACAGGCACATATGAGAACCTTCAACTTACCATAGCTACTATTTATGATGGGTATGAGGCAATCATGGCTGAGGCAAAGGCAAAGGGGGAGAAGCAGAAGCAAGCCCTTGAAGAAGCAAAGTATTACTTGACCAAAAAATTCACTAAGCACCAGCCTCAGCAGAGCACTCAAAGTACAGAAGTTGAAGAACCAGTTGTGACCAAGGATAAAGGCAAGCAGACTATGAATCCGCCAGTACCTAATGCGAAAAATCCTCCCTTAAAAGTAAAGAAATAATCTATTGTCCTTATTGAGAGCACCAGCTGAAGCAATACTCATCAAAAGAGTGAATTCTCCAAGTGTGGGGGAGTTCAGCATAGGAAGCACTCAGCTTGGGGGAGCTGCTCAGTAAACCAGGAAGATCAATTCATTCTCTATCTATTGAGTTATCTTGCTTTTGAGTGGTTTTCCATCGCTCAAAAATGGGGGAAATTGTTGGACTCAGCAATCCTGCTTAGAGTTTTTGAGCGAAGGAAAACATTTACTCAGCAAAGCTTAAGTTTGCTAACTTAAGACTGTTGACTCAATTAAAAGCTAAAACAGGCTAACTCAATTAGAATTGAATTAATTTGATCCTTGCTGAGTAATTATCGCATGCCGTTCTATCTAATATTTTTTCAAGAAAGACGGAATATGTTAGTATCTTTGTAGAGTGGAATAACGCGTGGCAGAAAGAGAGTCAATGGGAAAATGTCAGAAGGAATATCCGGTGTCTGCACTACGCTCCAAGGGATTCGCATAGCTATCTGCACCAACTTCCAAAAAGAATCAATAAAAAAACAGCGCCCATACTAATTCTTGGTGATTGGAGTTCATGCCCACAACATCTCCAATCATTCCATCGAAGGCCCAAAGATTCCAACAATAAAGAATTCATTTTTTCCTCAAAGGATTAATCTCGCTACAACGGATATTAATCTATTTCACAACGGATTAATCTCTCACACAAAACGGCTAGTTCACAGAAAATAACTATAAAAGAAAATTGAAGATCATAGCAAAATATAGAACTTCTTCAAGAGTTCAAGCAATCTATTCAAGCTGTATACATTGTTACATATACTCAGCAGTCATAAAAATTTCTCAAAGCTAGAACACTTACACTTCATTTTGTTGTAATAGCTTTGTATCTAGATCAATCCATTATCATTATCTGATATGTATAAGTCTCCAACGTATCTATAAGTTGGAAATTTTCTCTTTGAAATATTGAGTGATAACTGGATTGTGGAGGGTACGCAATCCTTGATGAGTGTTGCAATTAGTGAGGAAACTTATTGTAATACCTTCTGTGAAGGTTTTCTCCGCCTGATTCAAGAAGTATCAAAATAGTGGATTAAAACTCAGGGAAGGTAGCTGGGGACTGGACGTAGGCAGGAGGCTGAACCATGATAAAATCACTGTTTGATCTCTTTAAACCTTTATCTCTTTTACCAGCATTATTTATCTCCAGTTATCTCATTGTTTGAAGGGTGAAGTGTGCTTTCTTAATTCTTGATCAATCAAATAGAGGTTACTAAGTAAAGTAACTCATCAAACTAAGTAGATTTGTGTCTTAGTATAGTCTGCTTCGACCAAACTTACATAGTCTATTTAAACTCAGCAATCAATTATTAACTTAAAATAAAAAGGGGGCAAATAATTGAGGTAGAAGTAACACTAAGTCATTCACCCCCCTCTGACTGGTGTTATTTAAGCCTTCGAGACCAACACATTACATTCTTGATTAACCCTACCCCAATTCAAAAGCAAAACATGATCACCCCTTATAAAAAAACTATTCTTATGAGTATGAGATTTTCAAGGCCCTCGAGAGAAAATGATGATGATTGCAGGCAACTTCATTTTTTTAGTGTCTTACATTATGGGACTTCGATAGAGTCTAGAAGAAATTCTTTTGTGACTTTTTTCGGTGTATGCTTAACTGTGACTGCGCAAATTTATGTACATTTTAGGGCTAAAAATATTTCATTGCAAGTTCAGTAATAAAAATTTAAAATTTGAAATGTATCATGGGATTTCAAAATGAATTTTGCCTGCACTTTCATTGGCATGATTGAAATCATCATGGAAATTAATTAACAAACGTCATAATTTAGGATTCTAATCATAACATATGTTAATGATTAAAAAAGTGGTATTACTATTAAAATTCAAAAAATGATGAGCAGGTTTTACATTGGGATATTTTGTTAAATTGATATTACTATAAATCAAATGGGTTTTTTTACCATTTTTATTAGATTTTGAACTCTACAATTTAGGAATTTTGTAAATTAAAAAAAAAATCTAATTATTACATGATTATTAATTCAAATTTTGTTTTTACCAATATTTAATTTGAATTTTGTAACTTCAAACGTCTATATCTCACAAACGGTTGATTTTTTTGAATCGACGCTTTGAAATATTTTGCTCGTCTTAATTTTATCTTTAAAATGACATACATTTAAAAATTTTCGAAAAAAATTAATGTATTGCAATCTTATACATGATATAATTGTTGTATAATGCTCGTCTTTTATTACCTTTTCATGGAGGCGTTCTTTTTTTTTTGTAATATTAACAAGTATCTCTTTGAGATATTCTTGTTCGGGACTTAGTCACAGTTAATGCTCCTCACCCCTCCCAACAAATGTATTTAGTGAGATTCGAACTCAGTTCTCCTCCAACTTACTCAGCATGCGTTGCCAACTGAGCTACACCTTGTTGGTTCCATGGAGGCATTATACTTGATATAAGAGTTGTATAATGTGTGTGTGTGTATATATATATATAATCTTTTTCTCTTTTATGTTCACTAAAATACTGAATTTCCAACAAAAATCATGGTATGGAGACCATAAAGTTGTCTTCATGCCATAAGTTTTATAGGATGTTCAATACTTTGGTAAACATAAAGGAAAAAAAACTATATAAATACATTATACAACTCTTATACTATGTATAACACCTTCATGAAAAAATAAATAAAAAATGGCATTATACAACACTTATACTATGTATAAAATTGCGTATCATTGTTTTTTTCCAAAAAATTCAAAGTGTATGTCATTTTAAAAATAAAATTAAGACGATTAAAATATTTCAAAGTGTCGATTCAAAAAAATAACGGTTTATGAGATATAAACATTTAAAGTTACGGAATTTAAATTAAATAAAAAAGAAAAATTAGTTATAAAACGAGAAGAAAAGTCAAGATAGAAAAAGGGTAAAAGCTATCATTTTCGTATGAGTTTTTATTTTTGGCAGAATTTTTTTATTAGATTTAAGTTATATTATTGTTAAATCCCCTCCTATTTTACGTATAGCCCAACCCCACAATCAAACGTATTATTGACTTCGAAACCTACAAATAAGAACAACCGCAGTCGCTTTTTTTTTCTCAAAAAAATAGTAAATGTTAATATTTACTTTATAATTTAAAAAGGTTAAGCACATACTCAATATCCTAAAAAATTTGTTATTTTTTTTTAAATTTTCAAAGTGATTGTAATTATCTCAATTTATAAAAAGTTATCACATTGCTCTTTAAATGTCCCGTGTTAGCTTCCAACTAGAGAGAAAATCAGAAAAAATGATATATTTGAAAAGTTAAACTAACCAGAAATTGGCACGTAACGTTCAGGGAGCAAACCAGTGCATTTTTTTTTAAATTGAAATAACTACTATATCACTTTAAAAGTTTAGGAAATATCAAACTTTTTTTTATGACAAGTCAGACACCTCCTTTGTAACCTTACTATAATGAAACATGGATCATAAGCTCTGTTCTTTTCAACTGAAACTGAAACTGAAACTGAAACTGAACTAAACTGAACTGAAACTGAAAATACTGAAATTTAATGAAGAATAATTATTTATGTCAATAATAACTACATTACCTTAAAATATCAGTATAATATTTTAAAATATTAATATATTGATAACAATAATCCATGTATTTTAAAATGATATTATATTATAATAAATTTATTAATAACCATTAATCATTATAAATAATTAAAATTATTATTACAAATTATCCTAATTATTATTATACTTTCACACTAAACCATATATTCTAGATTAATATTATATTATAATTAAATTTATTAATTATAATAATTATTAAAATTGTCATTACAAGCTATACTATTACTATTATGTTTATGTTTCTTAATATTTTTATTTATTATTTATATTATTATTATATAATATATATGAATAAAAAATATTTTAATCATTGTTGATATTTAAAAAATATTAATTTAATTTATTTATTCATTAAAAAAATATTAAAAAATGATAATTATTAAATTTTTAAATATATTTAGTTATTATTTATTATCTAGGAATATTAATTTTAACTAGTAATATCGAATACTAAAACTGAATTGAACTCAGCTGAATTATCTGTTAAATAAATTAAAAAGAACAATGCTACTATTTGTAATAAATTGCAATAAAATGCATTCAATTCAACAGAAAAAGTATTGCATTGTGTTATTCACTTTTTTTTTTTATGATGCACTTTCTTAAAATAATTATGAATTGAGATTATCGGAACATGTGTTTAATTCTTACTAATATTACTACTATTATTTGTTAAACAAAATTTCTTTATTTTTTAGTTCGGACAAATGGTCAGCATAATATCCCCATTCGTTTTTTTACAATTGTTATTTCATCATTTATAATTTTATTTGATTGTCTCGTTTCTTAAAAAAAATGAAAAATATAATTTGGGCAATTTTATGCTCTATATAAATAACAACAAATTTAGAAACTTAATATTCCAATATAATATATTCTAATATCCAGCTAATAGTCGTGTGGGGCTACCTTGAACCAACAAGTAAGCTTTTCAAACCTGCCATTTACAGTCTTCATCTGCCATTTTCTCAATCTCAGTTTTTAAATCTACTAATAAAATCTTCGATATTTATCTGATTTTCCCTTCGAAGATCTTTTAACTATTTACAGTTAGAATTCAACAATGTGTTGTGGTATAAGCAAGGGAAAGATCCTGCCGCCTTCTTCAGAACCTTCCGGCTATCCAGACGCTGCCACCGCTGATTTCCGTGAAAACCAGCAATATCACCAGCGATCTATCCAAAAATCTAAAGATCAGCTCCGATCTAACAGCGTCGCAGAACCCACCGCCTTCAAACAAGCCCCCCACCGTGGAAACTCAGATCAGATCTAAAATAACCGGGCAAACCCTTGGAGGAAATTAAGCAAGTCTATACCTTAGGTAAAGAGTTGGGTAGAGGTCAATTTGGGATCGGAGAATTCAACTTGTCATACTTATGCCCGCAAATCAATATCTGATAGAGAATACATAAAGAGAGAGGTGCAGATAATGCAGCACTTGTCTGGGCAGCCAGATGTAGTGGAATTTAGGGGTGCATATGGAGTTAGGCAATTTGTTTATGTTATTGATAGAATAATTGGTAAAGGGCATTATTCAGAGAGGGATGCTGCTTGGATTTGTAGAGATGTTGCTCATGCTTGCCATTTTATGGGAGTGATTCACCGTGATCTTAAGCTCGATAATACTTTGTTTTCTTCTAACGATGAAGGAGCTGTGTTGAAGGCTGCTGATTTTGGTTTGTCTTATTCGTTGATAAAGGTCTTTTCTATTCCCTTTAATAGTGTCAGCAGCTGAATTCTTATTTCTATTCTGGATTGTTGTGTTCTTTGATCATTTTTTTTATCCTTTTAATTATGTTTAAAATGTTACTGGGTACTTGATACCAATAGTTTAAGGCGTTGTAGTTGCTTAAGCTAGGTGTTTAATTTCATTTCTGGTGTATGGAAAAGATTTAAGTTTGGTCAACTGAATGATCCGACTTGGATATGTGTTAAAGGCATATAGCTGCTGCCTTTCATTTAGTCGCTAAGCTAAACATTGAATTTGTTGAGTTTGATATGTACGGTAGTGTACCTACATATCATGTAGACTAGAAGAGGATGGATGACTCGGAGTTGGATATGAATTTGGTATGCAACGGACTTTAGCTATTAGAACTCATCAAACTTGAAATGATTGACGGGAGTTGGATATTTGATATAACTTCTGCTTTTGGTCGCATATGTTTGGTGTCAAAATAATAGTGTACATAACAAATGTTGATTAGGATACCTTACCTGCTGAATCTTATACTTACAAATTTTTCTTATGTACTCAGAGAACTTAACTACTCTTACAAATTTTTGCTCCTCACTAAAAAATGGATATTGGAATCAGTGACTGATTGACATTTTGCTTAATGTATTTAAGGAGCAACAATTTTCGTCCAATTTCATACATATAAAAGGGAATAATAGAATAGATCATGTAGAGTAGAACGGTATGGATGAATTCAGGATAATGGTGATGAATTTATATTATTGGGGATGTATAACTTGTGATTCGTTCATGTTCTTCATTGGCTTTTGTTGCACTGTTGTGGAATATAACCTAAATGTGATAAGGTAGAACATAACTGAAACATGATTTTGCAGGGAAAAAGTACCACAATATAGTACGTCATGCTTGCTATGTATGTTGCTCTTGAAGTTTTAAGCAGTAGCTACAGACAGGACAGGAATTAGATTTATGGAGTACAGTATATTCTCCTCAGTGGTGCACCATCCATTTGGGTCAATGTCTTTTGAATGACCGAAACTATCATCTTCATGCTAGATTTCTTGGTAACCACTTTGATATGCTTGCACATTTTGAACAGAAAGTGAAAAAGGAAGTTTCAATGCTATTCTATTCTCTAAGGGGAATTTGACTTTGGAAGTTAACCATGGTCATTGATATCTGACAATGTGAAGGATCTAATTAGGAGGATACAAACCTAGGACGTGAATATGCGCATTACTTCTGCTCAAGTTTTTGGTACACCTTAATTCACCAGATTGTCGACTTTTCTGGTATAGCTCCAATCACTGTTTCTATACAATCAGACCATCCGTGGCTCGAAATTAGAGTCATGCCCATAGAAAATCCCGTTCTCTCTAGAAAGGTTCAGTAAGCCGTTAAAAGTTAAGCTGCTTTTGTTGAGATACTCAGAAGACAACAGTCACACTATGGTGGGGTAAAGAATATTTAAGTTCAAAAAGATGGTGATGAAGAAACTTCAACTTGTATTAGCGTCATAGCGGAATCAATTCTGAGCTGGTAAAAAGCAGTTAGTTGTTTCACATTCGGTGCTGCAACTTCAAAAAAATACAAAAAGTAAGGAAAGGGTGTTGAAGAAATTTGGATGGTTGGATCCTGCAAGTAAGGTTTATTCGCAGAAAAATGGATTGCATATTTGTTCCCTTTTCACTGAAAATTACTATGCTATTATGTTAGAATCGCCGAGTGAAGACAGGAAGGTGTTTGAGGGGAAGAAAAATATGGAGAAAATGTTCATGTAAATGATATCTCTTGCTCTACAGCATCGGATCTTCTAAAGAATTGTGGTACCACTAAGTTGATATTTAATTCAGAACTACCAAATCTCCATCCCAGAGAATGAAAGAATCTGTAGCTTCTCGAATCAAAGATAAAGCCTTATTGGAAGAGTTGTTAGATCAGTAACACAGTATGTTAGTTATTTGCAACTTTGCCTTATTTTTAAGTATACATGCCATTAAGAGAGCTACCAATGTTTTTGTCCCTCTGGTGTAAATCAAACTGAAAGCTTTAGTTTGTTTTTATGTAATGTCAGGTGGGAGCAATTGGGGAATATACATTTCTAGTGCTTCCAGTTGCATGCCTCAAGGATCCTTCATGGGCCCAATCGCTTAACACCAGTTGTTTAGCTCGCAATGTAAGCTACCTGCAGTAGTTCTTTTCTTTCTCATTGAAACTGCTATCTGGCTTTGATTTTTATTTCTTAACATTATTTTTAAATAGTACTGCATCTATTAACAGTTTGACCTTTTTATGATAACCTGGGATGGTCTTCTAAGTCGTTCACCAGAAATTGTATACACTCTCATTTGAAGTTTTGGTATTTCAGGGCCGAGTTGCTCTAACTTGAACAAGTGACAGTATTTCAGAGATTCTAGTAGGAGGTGACGGTTGAATTAATCATTGGGAAAATATGTTCTTTGTATGCTACCAAGTGCATGTTTTCTTGGGGTAATCTTTCAGAATAGCTTTGCATGGCCCATTTGAACTGTGAAGAGAAAATCATAGTCCACTTGTTTGCTGAAATCAGTGTTGCCATTCCTCATAAGGTACACTGTTACTGCTTTATATTGATTTCATCCTTCATCAGCCTACAATTTTATGGATCTGATATTTCATTGTTTGGGACTTTAGGTAATCATTTTGTTGTTTATATTATTTGCTATAAGGCTTAAGAAAAACTGGTTTATGCTTGTAAATGGAATTCCGATGCTGTCAGGCACTCAGATGTAATCTGGAAGCAAATACTGTCTCTGATCGGTGTGTGGTGCTCGAAGGCGATTATTGGATCACAGCTCCAAGAGTATGTGCTTGTTTAATTTCTTACTTCATGAAACGATTTTATGGTTAATTTAGATTAAGAAGTAGTTTTATTTTAATGAAATTGAGACCGGTAAAGCCGGCTCAAAATTTATTAAATAAAAAAGAAAAACAATAGAAAAAGTAAAGGAAAATAATAACAAAAAAAATCGCAAACAAGTCTTAATAAACCAATCAAACAACTAATAAACTCATGTAGGAGAATATTTGTCTGACTTCTTACGGTCGCGCTGAACTTGTTCCCTAGTTGCAATTGTTAAGCTTTTCTTTTTTTGGACCAAAACGGCTTCGAATTAGAAGTGGTAGGATTAGACCCACTTTCAGTTGAGCTAGAGCCGATTCAGAAGTAGTTATGTGTTGTAAGTTATCACCGAAACAATGAACTGGAATTGAGTTAAGTCGTTTGGTTTGTTGGCAGATTTAGTTTGTCTTTCCGTCCAGTGAAACAAAACAGTTGGTAACTGCTATAGGAGCATTAAGGTAAATCATCCTAACATGTTGCACCATTTTGATGCATGCATTTATATTGTTGCCTCCACAGATTTTTAAGAATTTATCAAATGCCAGTCAGAAGTGGAACTCCACAGTACGGCTTTATGAAAAAGAACTTTTAATGGGATATAGAAAAGTTTAGAGTCTAATGATGTTTTTTCCTTAGTTCATTATTTAGGATGCATGTTTTGCGCAGCCATTTGAGTTTTTTTTTAGACAATTAGATTTCATTTATTAGGTGCAGTATCTAATCTCGACGGGACTCTTATATGAAACCATTTTATCATCTAGTGATTTTATGGTAACAACCCTGAGAAACCAATTTCTCAAGATACTGAATCCCCCTTTCCATCTTCTTTTTCTCTGCAAAATCGGTGTAGCAACTAGTTGTAGCTTAAAGTACTTGGTGCTCATGCATCTCTCTAGCATGTCGATTGCTCGATTTATTAAAACCTTGCGGCATAAGAAGATGATCAATAATTTGAAAGTTAGGTGAACAACCCTTGTGGACCATTTCGGATAGTAGCTTCTCTGTATCCATCCACCTCCCCATGCTTCGCAAAATGATACTGTGAGTATTCAATTGCAAGGTTAAAAGTAATTACCAAAAAAAATGTTTAAGGGTAAAAGTTGGAATCGATTACTCCCATGGGGAAGAGAACCTAGCATCTCTTAGGGTAAAGCTTCTTGCTACCATGTCCTTGCTTTGGGTGTTCATTTTCTTTTCTTATAAGGATTCTAAATGCTTATATTTCTGCTTGGTTCTGTATTTCTATTTCCCATAAAAAGCTTTCATATGTGTGTTTATGTTCTGACAAATAGTTTGAAAGTATAATTCCATTTTTGCATGCGTGCTGTTTAACATATTTGTGTATGTGCTTAATGTTATTGCCCGTATGCTGAAATGCTTAAGTTTTTCCTGAGTATGACATGACTAGTAAATAATAGGTTTGCTTGCGCTGATTGTTCTCATTGGATTGGATTTGGGTAAAGATACCTTGAAACGCTTATCATTCTCCTTTTGTTTCTGTCTCTATGCAGTCAATTACTTGGTATTTGCACTTACTGGCTAGGTTCGTATTATAGTAGATAATGCTGTTCTTATTATGGTTGATGCAATTGCGTTTTACGCTGAAATGGATGACTGATGGTAAAGAAGTTATTCAACATTCTTAGACTTCAGTGTTTTTTGTTCTTTGCTACTGATTGTGCTTAGTAGGCGTATTTATGTCCTCGTGTCATGGTTAGGAACTGAGATGGTCAGGAAATGTTCTTGACTTGTATTATTGAGTCTGTTTGATGGGTTTTGAGTTTGACTTGTTTAGTATTATGTGATCTTCCCATGTTTAACGAAAATATATTTTTAGTTGTTTCTGGTATGTGTTTAGTAGTTTACTCTACTCTATGTATAGAGAGTAGCGGTAATGTATCATCCCCTTAACTTTCTGGATCTTCAATGAAGAATTCTATGCAACCAACTGTGATGATTTCTGCTTTTCTTGTTGTTCAATTGCAATTATTTAGAAATGGAAGAAAGATGAAATTGAAGAACAATGCCCCATTAAATAAAAAAATATGACTTTAAAATTCCCATCAATCAAGAAGGCTGTGTAACTTATTACTATTAGTGTTGTTTTTGTTTGGTGAATAATGATTTCATATGAAGTGACATTAGATCATATATTAAAGAAAACACAGAATATTGATTGCCTATATTGGTTGCTCACTTGCAATCGAACAGAATTATTTTTATGGTTAAAATGAACAGAAAAAATAACAAGGAAAAAGAAGTTTTTTCCCATAAAAAAAATCCAAATTAATTGAAGAAATAGAAGGACCGAGTGTAGCCGACCCATATATATGTTTCAAGGTTGCATAATCGCTTAAAATTTCTGTTTCACTCAAAAGTGATTTTTTGTAATTAAAAAAATTTAATAGCCGACCCTTGTATATGTTTTAGGGTTTCGTAATCGTTTTATATTTCTGTTTCAAAGTGATTCTGGCTCTTTCATTTTTCTCTTGCGACGCGATCAATCGTTGGGGAATAAAGGAAGGCAAGAAACTCCAGGGTTCTCACTCTATATTTCTGGATCGATTAACTTGTCTTTCCGTTTGTTTTCTATGGTGGAATGGAAGAACAGAAGCAAGGTGGTGTTAAGAGAACCAGTTTTTTTTTCCTTATAATTTGATTTAATCAGCATTTTAATTTTTAACTTAATTACATGAAACAGTACTGCTTGCGACTTTAGGGTTTCATTTCTTTCGCTCTATATCTTAATTTGTTTTCAAATTACATGTTTCTCCATATTTAACTTCCATCTTTTCATTTGCTTATTTTAAGGGATGAAAGGAGCGGATTTGACCCTGAGCAAGAACAGTCCAAGCCTAGGAAGGGAGCAATGTATGCTTCGGTAAAGTCAATTTTTGATGATCGGTTGACAGATGATTTCGTGGACAATTTAGGTGTTATAAATTCATCATTGGTAATTTTCTCAATTATGTTTTTTGTTTAAATTATAAATCTTTTTCTTAAGCCTGAAAGGATTAGTCTTGTTTTTGTTTCATCTATGGTTTCTACAGCTTCGCGTCAACCAGGCAAACAAGTATCGTATTAGATTCCCACTTTCCATGCCAGACGATCCTGAGGTTCTTAAAATAAGAAGCAGATGCTATAGGACAAACGGATGGAGCTATGGTTTTACAATACCCACGGCAAGGTTCCAATAAGCTTGACTGATAGATATAAGATACTACCACATGCATCAAAACAGTCAAAGCAATTGGATGGAATGGGAAAATGCGTCCATCATGCAGCCGTTAACTGCGTTGAGGCTCGGTTGAGGCTTCTTCGCTGTAAGCTGGGAGATAAAAGGGTACCAAGATTGTCGATACATCATCTTATTAACGCTGTTTCAGGCCACAAATTTAATGATATTTTTGATTGGTTTCAAGAAAATGATGTTGTAGCAGAGAGACAATGCAATTTAATCGAGGGGGGTCAAAGGGGAAGGAGAAGGTGGAGGAGGAAAAGGAAAAGGAGCAGTATAATGATAGAAAATAAAAGGGTAAGCGCTTTCCTATCAGTGGCTATTGTGTTAAAGATCCACAAAATTCAGAAGTTGGTTTCTTTAGAGTTGTTGAAGAAGTTATGGTAAATTGGTCAATTGTGGCTCAATTTTCAGTTCGTGACAACAAGATCCGCCCCTTATGTATTAGAAAAAATGGTGAATTCGTGTTAGTAGTGAGGTCTAGATCAGATGGTAAAATAGTCAAGAGAAGATCTCGACATACTGTAGTTGTCACTGGTTTTAAGAGAGTGAAACAGAGTAATTTTCTAATCATATTAAACTGTTACGGTAAGAAGTGGGGGAGAAAAGGCATGAGACTTTTGGATTTTAAACTGGTAGAGCAAGTCGCAATACCTTTTGTTGATCGAAATCGACGTGGAAAAGAGTGCACATGACCGAGGATAATGTATTAGGAGCTTTGTCCAAGTTTTGAGGGCAATGGTGGCATGATAGTATTTCTGGCTTATAGGTATATTTCTCAATCCTGTCTTTTTTAGTGAACTTTTTTTCCCTGTTTCGTTTCGAATTCTTCCACTTTGCTTTTGTGAATTTTTGCAAATTTTTGCAAAAATGTTTGTATTTTGAATTGGTTTTAATTGGATATTTTGACTATATTGATGTTATTGATGGTATACTGAAACGCTTAAGTTCTTACAGAGTCTAACATGACTATTGTACATATGACACATATTCATCAGAAATTCTAGTGAATCTTAAACTTGCAAATTTATTACAAATTCTGTGGCTGGATATGTGATGTATAAACTGATTTTACACTTCTGATAGTCCTTGGAAATCGTCAAGTAGTTTAATCACTAGGAATCACTGACTGATTGACATTTTGTTTAATGTTTTCAAGGATCAACAATTTTCATTCGGTTTCATGCATATAAAAGGGAATACTTTATGTTACCTCATATCCATTTTCTAGTGATTAAGAAGCACTACTTGATTTCCAAGCATTATCAGAAGTGTAAAATCAGTTTATACATCACATATCCAGCCACAGAATTTGTAATAAATTTGCAAGTTTAAGATTCACCAGATTTTCAGATGAATATGTGTCGTACGTACAATAGTCATGTTAGACTCGGTAAGAACTTAAGCGTTTCAGTATACCATCAATATAGTCAAAATATCCAATTAAAACCAAATCAAAATACAAACATTTTTGCAAAAATTCACAAAAGCGAAGTGGAAAAATTCGAAACGAAATAGAGAAAAAAAGTTCACTAAAAAAGACAGGATTGAGAAATATACCTATAAGCCAGAAATACTATCATGCCACCATTGCCCTCAAACCTTGAACAAAGCTCCTAATACATCATCCTCTTCACTTGGCCATGTGCACTCTTTTACACGTCGATTTCGATCAACAAAAGGTATTGCGACTTGTTCTACCAGTTTAAAGTAAAAAAATCCCATGCCTTTTCTCCCCCACTTAACAGTTTAATATGATTAGAAAATTACTCTGTTTCACTCTCTTAAAACCAGTGACAACTACAGCATGTCGAGATCTTCTCTTGACTATTTTACCATCCGGTATAGACCTCTCTACTAACACGAATTCACCCTTTTTATTAATACATGAGGGGCGGATCTTGTTGTCACGAACTGAAATTGAGCCACAATTGGCCCATTTACCATAATTTCTTCAACAACTCTAAAGAAACCAGCTTCTGAATTTTGTGGATCTTTAACACAATAGCCACTGATAGGAAATCGCTTACCCTTTTATTTTCTATCATTATACTGCTCCTTTTCCTCCACCTTCTCCTTCCCCTTTGACCCACCCCTCGATTAACTTGCATTGCCTCTCTGCTACAACACCATTTTCTTGAAACCAATCAAAAATATCATTAAATTTGTGGCCTGAAACAGCGTTAATAAGATGATGTATCGACAATCTTGGTACCCTTTTATCTCCCAGCTTACAGTGAAGAAGCCTCAACGTAGTTAACGGCTGAATGATGGAGGCATTTTCCCATTCCATCCAATTGCTTTGACTGTTTTGATGCATGTGGTAGTATCTTATATCTATCAATCAAGCTTATTGGAACCTTGCCGTAGGTATTGTAAAAGCCATAGCTCCATCCGTTTGTGGTTATCAAGGTCATGGTCATTTAAAAGCATTGTACATGTCCCACAATCCATCGATACTGTGCAAACACATATTTGTAACAGAAACAAATAAAAGCATCGCTGAGGAATGCAAAACAATAAAACAAATTGGACAGTCATCAAGTTACCCCGTACAATACATAAAAGTCAATTTTCTACTTTTTAATTTTATAACTATGCCCCTTTTGAAACTTAATTACATGTACACAACAATGAAACAAACTAATCATCAAGTTACTACACCATGTACAATGCTTACGAGTAAATTTTCTACTTTTTAGTTTTATAACCATGCCCCTTCTGAAACTCAATTACATGCACGTGATTTCCCTTCTTTAACGTAAATTGGTCACAAAGTTTGGCACAAAAAGTCACGTGTCAGTGTAAACTTTTGAGTAGTACACTACAAGAAAAACAAGGATCAGCAACGGAATTTGCAATGGAAATTCCGTTGCAATAGCTGTTTTGCAACGGAATTGCAACGGAACAGGTTCCGTTACAATATACCTTCTTGCAGATTGATTTGCAAGGGATTTCATTTACGTTGCAAATATGCAAGGGAAAACAATACCGTTGTAGAGTCCGTTGCAAATGAGCACCAGAGCTTCACATGAGAAATTGCTTCTTGCAGATTTACAACCAAATATTCGTTGCAAAATTCCCTTGCAAATTAACAAGCCACTTTTAATTAAATTCATAAAATATAATTAAATAAATAAATTATTTGGATTGAAGTGAGCTAATATGAACAATATTTCTCTTTGATAAATAAAAATACTGTAATAAACTATATGTAAATCTATATAGATTAAGGGATTAAGAGAACTTTATTTTTGGTAATGCAAGAAAGAAAAAAAAACAACAGAACAAAAACGAGCTAGTCTATGGCAGGAGCATAATGCTCTTTAGGCAAAGCTAGTCCACAAGCATCATTTCTCAGAAAAGGAAGTAAAGAGGATGGATACTGCTCTAAAATATGGAGACCAAGAGTTGAGGACAAGGCTAATTTAGCAAGAAAGTCATCAGCTTTATTTGCTTCCCTGTACACGTGCATGAAATTCACATGTTGCAGACTTTCATAAATAATTCCACACACAAAGAACTACTATAGCTATTTTACACGCATTACAAGTATATATAAAATAGACATAGTTCACCAAGAGAAAAACGGAATAAATTTACATTTCTAGTGGCCAAGCAATAAAAATTACTAAGTAATAAAACTTAATTTCATATATATTACAAAAATTTTGCATGTGATAGAGAAAAAGAAAGCATCAACAATACTAATCTATTGGAAGAGCTCATAAGCCTTCTCAAAAACATCTTTCAAGTATAGTGACATTAAAATCAAGGCAGAAAGGGAAATTTTATACTAGAATGAAATAAAAAAGGTAACTCAAGTAATTAATTAATTAATTAAATTTTTAAAACTCAATGATATAATTAAGGCACATAATATGGCAAACCAAGGAATGTTTACAATTCTGTTGTAACAGATTATAAAGAAGGATTACTATTATGCTATCTGCAATTTAAAACAGAAAAAAGAGAAATTGGTATAGAGCAGCGCGCCATTAAAAAAACTTATATTTTAACAATGTACAGTGAATAAATATAAAGAAAAATGGATAGAGGGGACGGGACACTTAAAGCATAAGACCATAATTAGAGACTAAATTAATGTAATAGAAATCAAGGGTCATCCATAAGGCTAAAATTAATACCAACAGGACATGAAAAATAAACCAAAAACTCTTGCATAATTGATTTAGATGTGAAGGAACTCTGTACCGTGAATGTTTCTGCTCCACCGCAATGCTGATGCTCCTCTTTTCAGTTTTGAAATTCTAATCTGTCATTTTATCCCCAACTGGCTTGCTGCAGAGAACACAAGGAAAGATTTAGAGGGGCATATTCAATCCTAAATTTTCTACAATTCTAACTCTTGATGACTTCATAGTAGTATTGATGACTTTTGAAAACTCTCATGCCAATTAAATATCTTTCAATGCTAAAAATTAAAGTTCATTGCAATGTGGATTTGAATTGAACTGCAAAAACTAAAGAGACCTCAGAAAAACAACAAAAAAGAACGTACAAGTCATCATACACTTTAATTGTACGAAGAAGTATGAAGTTGAAAGAAATTCCATATGCCACTCATTCACTTACAGAGCAGAAAACAATATGAGAATTAAACATTTCAATCCAAAACATGGATACATTTAATCAATTTGAACACTAATAATTGACTCCTATATGGTTTTAATCACTAAATTAGTGCAACACACAAAAGCTGGTTTGCATGTAGAACTTCTTACAAATTTATTTATAACATTGAAACATGATCAATGAAATTAGAGTGTTATGAGAATATTTTTTTGCAATTAGCATCTACAATTCCAGAGTTGATAAGCTTAGAGCATGCAGGTCAAAAACCAAGTTTCCAACTTCAAATGGTACGCAATGCCTTCAGATAACCAATTTGCTCTACCAATTTTGACATGTAATTGAATAAATGGATCATTTCCGTTAAGTTTATAATCATCACAAACATGAATATCAATTTTCTCTTTTTGGTACCTTCTTTAAATAGAGTAACTTCTGCTTCAAAATAAGCATACAGTTTTACTGGAAGACTAATTGGTAGAGGTATCCGCTCCTGCAAGGCTATTCAAAACAAAAGATCACATCAACGAATTGCATATTAGACGAATCAATGGCATATTATACAAAATGCTCCAAATACATCAGTAATTATGTTAGCACACTTGAATAAAATTTAAAGGATCTTCATTAATTAGGGATGCTAACTAGTAGAGTATACACTAACTGTATAATAAACCACGTGAAGCACGATAACAGACTATGAAAAACCTTATTGTATAACAAAATTAAAGTGATAGTTTGATTGTGCTGTTGTGTGAAAAATACACAAGTACAAAATCAAAATTCATAGCTATAAGGTACTAATAGAACATGCTCCAAACCAAAATGGTTCACATTAGAACCATATACAATCCATTCTATTCACCTCAACCAAACATAAGGTAACTAATAGCAGAGCAATAGCAATAAACTCAAACATATTTACCAGCAAAAACAATCAACATGTCATTTAGCTAAAAAGATTCATTAAACAACAAATTTTTACACAAGAAACATCGATTTATGAAATAAAAAATAACAAAATATACAAAATGAACAAACCAAGGAATAAAAATAAATTTCAAGTCAAAAGTACCACATAAAGAGAAAAATAATAGCACGAATCAAAACAGAAGCATCATATCTACTGTCACTCATAACAACTTCCAAAGTAGCACTAGAGATGATAAAACAACATATTTGGATTTTAATTACTCGAAATTTTGAGGAGTTAATATCATAGAAAAGACAAGAAATTGGCTTTTCAACCTTTCTTATGAGAGAGTGAAAATACAAGATTCACCATTTTTTTAATGTTTTCAACCTCATGAGCAACCCAGAAAAACAAAGCTATAAGATAAGCGATACAAATAAACCTCAATCATATACAAAATTGAAAAAGAAATAAATGAGTCCACCTTCACATACAAAGCACAGAAGCATGTCTAAGACAGTACAAAAATTGATCAACTGAAGTAAAGAAAAAGATGGAGGAAACACGAAGATTTAAATGACTAAGTACTACATACAAATTAAGCATAAAAAATGTTACCTTGTAAGAGTCTATCTCCTGAACCTTAGCCTACATTTCGTGAAAAGTTCAGTCTCTTCTCCATGTGCTCCAAACCCTAAATCACATCTAAGGAAAATAATGTAAACAAACTTCAAATCGAGTCATAAAAAACCTAAAATGCTAAAATACAATTACAAATACAATCCTAAATTGTCTAAAAGAGAAACTCGCCATTAATTAGAATGCAAGTGAAATAATTTTAAACAGCAGTTACCAAGATGCCAATAATCGTTTCTTTCTAAAACAAACTAAAAATGAGAAATTAAAGTAAAAAAGCAAAGCAATCGGGAAACTGAAAAAGACCAGCATAATCGGGAAAGGGATGAGGACTGGGATGGCAACGATAGACGGTGGCGGAAGAGATCGGCGGCGGCCGCGTTAATGTCCACTAGTAGAGATTATTTTCTTTCTTGGTACTCAGACAGAGGATTTAGGTTTAGGGGAAGAGGTGAGAGAGAGAACAGGGATAGGGTGGGAGAGTTATGTGTTAAAGGTTTATTTTTTATTTTTAATTTTTTAATAATTAAAAATTTGCAGTAGAATGTAGTATGTACTTGCTAATTCCGTTGCAAGGTTTTCCCTCTAAAATTTCCCTCCAACCTTTTGCAAGTGAATTTCTAAACACTTGCAGTTTTACTTGCAATACTATTTCATATTTCATTTCTAAAATTTCTGCAAGGGAACTCAATTTTCATTGTAGAATCCGTTGCAATTAGTAAAACTGCAAGGGAATTTTTTTCCCTCGCAAGCATTCCCTTGCAGATTGCATTTTTTCTTGTAGTGATTGAAGCAGGCTCAGGCCGGGCCGGGCGGGTAGCTTGGCCCGCGAACAGGTCTACTGCTGATATTGTGTTGATATTCATAAGGTTAAAGTAAATTAGGTTAATGAGTTAAAAAAAATCACCATCCCAATGGCTTTTGGTCACATTAGGCTTGTTTAACGAATGAATACGAAACGAATACTTCAATATTCGTATTCGTATTCGTTTATTATTCGAATAATTATTTGGATTCGTATTCGTTTAAGTATCCGAATTATTCGTATTCATTTTAAGTATTCGTTTACGTATTTGAACTATTTGTATTCGTTTAAATATTCGAACTATTCGTATTCGTATTCGTACAGGATAACATTGTTATATTGTTATATTATTATTATTATTATTAGCTTAACTATCACATACCATTTTTTATTTAATTATTATTTGTTAATGTTATCATTATTATTATTATTACCATTATTAGCATGTATTGTTGTTATTTTAATAATAATAATATTATTATTATTATTATTATTGTTATTTTAATTTTTGAATAATTAAACGATTAGCGAATACGAATACCTCAATATTCGGATTCGTATTCGTTAAGCATCCGAATATTTTTTCTTTTATTCATATTCGTATTTGTATTTGTTTATAAACGAATACAAATATCATAAACGAATACGAATACCGAACTATTCGTTAATTATTCGGTTCGTTAACAACCCTAGGTCACATCTTAGTCCTCCAACTAATTTACACGGTGTGTTATAAATGATTCAAAGAGTCCCCTCTTTGAATTTTCGTAGTGGTTTGCAATAAATTATTATCGGACCAGCTTTAAATGATGCCTTGCTTATGGGCTACAAGTCCAATGCCAATCGGATATGCATATATATGCCACAACACTATTATAGCTAATCATCCAATCAAAACATGAATTTAAGTTGGGATGGATTAATTAAATAGGGTAAAACTCTCGTGAAGGAACTATGAATAAACCGGTAAGTATGGTCCGGTTTCCTTCAAAAAAAAAAAAAAAAAGGGTCTGGTTGACCTAGTCACAACATATTACAAATGTTTAGGAAAATAGATACGAAATTAATGTAAGAAGTCGTTTCTAATAAAATACATTTTTAAGGGTTTTTTTTTACTATTTTGTTTTTATAGAAATTAGCCACTATTTGTAGTATTTACCAATAGTACGTATTCTAATAATTTTATAAAAAATACGTATTATAATAATTTTATTGTAATTAATTTTCTGTTTTGAACTGATTAAAAAAATGAGTTTTATGATTCCAGTGGAATGATCATTAGTTTATTTTTCTAATTTATTTTTTG
>CAOJBI010193959.1:0-12479 GCA_948277035.1 Euphorbia corollata
TTATTTCTATGTAAATTCACTGATTAATAACTTGAATAATTTTATTTTTTTCCCCTGCTTCCAAATGACTAGAATGTCTAATTGGCTTAAATACCATGCAACAAAATCATTTAAATTAAAAACTAGAAGTGATGGATAAGATAAAATAATGAACCGAGAACATTAAAAGTGAAGTGAAAAGTAAAATTAGTTGTGGCATGGGCAACAAGTTCTAACATAAATTTGCTTTTTTTGAACTTATAATTTCCAATTGAAATGCATTGCATGTGACTCTTCTCTTCTCTTTTTGTTTTCAATAAAGCCAGCTGGCTTCTTCCTATAACAACAAATGCTTTTTAGCTTTTGACGTCTTTGAGTGCATCTGTATCTACAAGTGTTCATATCCAGATTTTTGTTAATATTGAAGGAAAATATTTTGCTCAGTTTCATTTAATTGGTAAAACATTATTGGATTTCTTAAAATGTTCATCTTTTACATTGATGGTGTTGTACATGAATAATGAATCAAACCACTGAGCTTGGAAGACTTCTCATCTTTTATATCTGTGGGTGTTGATTTTTGTTCAGTATTTTTTTATGCTTGTGTTAGATTCTCGAATATTGCATGGAAGGTTTTGGTGGTTATATAAAATAATTGATATTATCATGTGTAATTGTGTAACTTTTGAATCATAGATTCTTGTTAGTTACATGGGGTTGTTATTGATGTTGTTATTGATGTGTTATGGATTTGTTCTAGTGGTTTCAATAGTTTTACAGGTATGAAAACTACAAAACTAGAACCCAATTATTTAAAAAAAATTGTTAAATTGGCCTCGGTTATCTATACAACCGAGGCAAGTTTCTCGAGTTCAACTGCTCATATTTACTCGCCCGGGGCCCCGGTGTTTATAATGACCGAGGCCAATGTCTCCTTATTAGCCTCGGTCATTTAACCGTGGTGCTCAAAAGCTGGAGCATTCGCCTCGGGGGCTTTGGCCTCGGTCGAAAACCGAGGCCAATACCTGGTATTTGACCGAGGCCATAGGCCCTTTTTCCACTAGTGATTGCTTTATTTAGTTTCTTCCAATTTATTTACAAGTCTTTACTTTTCATCGCATATTTATTTTCCAGTCTCTTTACTATTTTCTGCATTTAATTACAATCATGTCTAGCTAATTTTATAGTGACTTGACCAAGTAGGGGTCAAGGCCATGTTTGATTAGTGTGAGGAGCATTCCTGAATACCAAAACTCGCAAGGAGACTTATTTGTCAATCTCAGTACAAAATTCAGAATCCTCACTCTCACTATGGTCTGATCAACCATAAGGTAAGTCTTTATGATTATAGTTATCTCTAACTTTTGCATCCGCAATTGTGCCTAAGGAAGAGTGAGTAACATCAGTCTCACTGAGACTGGAGAACGACGATCTAACGCCTGTTGGGAGTCTCACTACCAGTATTCTATGGTTTGGGCTTTTCTAATTCACAAAGTTATTCATCGGCGAGCTCTTTGACATGAAGTAAGGAAGAGTTGTTGACGTTGTACGATGGGAACGTCAATATAACTAAACCCAGGTCCCGGTGTAGCTTATCCCTTTGTCCTATGATCACTAGGATACATGGACTACTTTGAATTGGCCATGTCATTCTTTCTTATTGATTTGTTTACTGTGTTTACCTTGGTTTACTCTCTTTGCCTTTATAAAGGCTGATATTAGGTCACACTGATTCACTAGTAGAGAAGGGGGTCTTTGGCCTCGCCAACATGGCCTCGGTTATTCCTAAAACCGAGGAAAATTAAGCTACATTCCCTCGGTTATTAATATAACCGAGGGGAAGTGGGCTTTAGCCCGCTAAAAGCTAGGACAAATTTTCTCGGTTATATAGATTTACAAAATTTCTCTCGGTTATTTGTATAATCGAGAGAAATTTTTTCCCGATAAAAACAACTGGACCGGCCCGGTTCAGTAACCTAAGGAAATTTCCTAACTTAAACCTAATCTTATTTTCCTAATTTCCTTAACTTCTATTTTCTCTGCTCTTCAATTCCATCGCACATTCACTTCTCCTTTACTCTAAAAAAACCATGGCTGCTCCACCCTCACCATAGATCGACCTTCGCCCGTTGCTCCACCGTCGCTGCTCGTCTTTATCAGCGCCGTTTTTGTTAGTGATAGTAGTTTAGGGCAGAAACTCTGAAGGTGGCTGCGAGTGAGGTAGCGGAAGCTCTGCTATAGGCTGTCGCCTGAACTGATGATGATTTTGATCTATTTGTTTTCAGCTTTAATTTGGTGGCGCAATATAGACCAGATTATGGGAATGCCAAGATTTACCCGGCCTAAGACTGTTAATGACGAAACGAGCCCTAACCTTTATGTCGCCAATTGTGGACCCGCTGTTGGGATTTCTTATGACATGATTAAATCGGTATTCAGTAGATTTGGGCAAGTGAAAGGTGTTTATGCAGCAGATGAGAGTGGTGTTCGTGTTATTGTTTCTTACTCTCAAGTGGATTCTGCTCAAGCTGCTTTCACTGCTTTTAATGGAAATCCTTGCCCTGATCTTGGAGGCCGCTCTTTGCACATCCGATTTTCAGTACTTCAGCCGGCTGATGAGGTATTCATTTTTTTTTTCTTTTTAATACTTGAACTGAAAGGCTCTCATTCTTAGTTCTTTTTTTGCTGTGTTTTGTTGTTTGATTAATTTGCTCTTTACCTATGTGTATTTTTGCATTTTGTCAATGTGTTGTGAATGGAGGATTACTTATTGAGTTTTCACAGAAGTTTCCCTTGATTGCTATGCCATCACATTGTCTTTATTGAATTGTGGTAACATCTTATACAGTTATACGTGATATTATTTTGATTCTTATAATTCTGTGATTTTCTTCTAGAAATGTGTGGATTACCGTGTGATTGATTGTACTAAAATAAATCACATGCAGAGGAAATTTTTTTAATTTATGGCTATTTGGCTCAGTTTTTCTCTGATAACTTATTTGTTTAGGTCCTTTTAGTTACATTCTAGGCTATTGGGTGTCACCCCTTTAAAAGTAGATATGCTAATAGGTGAAATGAATCATGATGATATGATATGTGATATATGTAACAAATTCCCTTGTCTACACTTTTTTGTATTGTTTTTTTATAGTTTGCATTTCTTTTTAGAATCAGCTGAAAGATTCCATCCCAGTGTCTATGGTGGCTTCAGAAGTAAACATTCCTGGCCTATACTTGTGGCATGACTTTGTTAATGCAAAAGAAGAGCAGGTTCGAGGCTTCTCTGTTTGTTCTGTGGAAACTGAGAATGATACTAATACTTTACTAATCTGTCAGTCCTGCTTTTTTTTTTGTCCCTATTGAGCTTATGCTTATCAAAGATATAATTTTGCTTGCTTCAGGAATTGCTTGCAGCTGTTGATGAGCGGCCGTGGAAAAACCTATCTAAAAGAAGAGTTCAGCATTATGGATATGAATTTCGTTATGAGGTATTTTATGCTTTATCCCTATCATTTTACTTTCATATGGATGCCCATATGATTGTCCAAACAATTTCACAAATTCCTTAAAGTTGAACTTTTCTGTAGCCTGAGCAGAAGTTAATATTTTTAGAAATTGTCCATTGTGACATGTTTGTTAAAGATTTTCTTGGTATTCACTATGCTTAACTGATTATTATATAAACTATGTTGATTGCTCCTGCAAAATAGGCTGTATCTTGTGCAACAATGTATAAAACTTGTTTTGTCGCAATATCTTGATTATACTTTGTAATATTGGCATATTGCTCAAACTCTCCCCATTTTAACCTTGAACATTATGTTTCTGAACATTGGTCTTGTTGCATGTTCATATACCTCAATTTCTTACCATGACATCTAGACATCTAGGTATGTTTTATCTCTGTTGGAGACCAATTATTTCTCTAACAACATGAAAAAAGGTCAGCTTTGTGTATGGAGTTGCTTTTGTTACTCAATTTCCCATTTGATCAAGAGGGATTCTATTTGTAATATCAACTTGTCAAGCAACCCCAGATTATATACGAGTGTGAAAAGCATTGTTATGAAAGAGTTTCTGGTTCTTACAGCTAGAAAATAATGTTTAGCAACTGGGGAGAGGGTCATGATTGTAATGTTTATGCATTTGGCTATAAGCATGCTATAAGTTTTGATATATTAGCTTTATATCTTTGAAGTTGTTTATAACTGACAATGTATTTGACCAATTACTGCCCTATTATAATAATGTTTGCAGAAGTGTTTGTCGATTCCATCATTTGATACTGTTTTCAATTTTCTGATTATCAATTTTGCTTTATGCTTTTTCTAGACATCAGCTGTATAGTTGAAACCATTTTGTTTATTCTAAAAGAATCTTCAATGATCGCTAATTTTCTCCATCTTTACGAAGACAAGGAACGTTGATATGGAGCAAAAGTTGGGCCAATTTCCATCATTTGTTTCTTCGGTAGTTGAAAGGATTTCTGCATTTCCAGATCTTGGACCTTCTGCAAGTTTAGTTCTCGACCAACTGACTGTAAGTGGTTATCTTATCTCTTCATCGCCTTATTTTCATAAGGACTCTCTGCGTTATGGCAAACTGTTGCTCTAATGGTGCTTTTCTATGTATGATAAAATGGAGAATATTATTTTTTGTATGGTGGACCAAAAAAAGTTGATTTGACAACAATATTATGTGTTCTTATGTTTTGCATTTGAGGCTGAGAATTAGTAACAATGTAACAGGTTAATGAGTACCCACGAGGGGTTGGTTTGTCCCCTCACATTGACACCCATTCGGCATTTGAGGGTTTAATTTTTAGCCTTTCATTAGCAGGGCCTTGCATAATGGAGTTCAGGAGATATTCAGATAAGCCATTGAATCAGAAATCTGCGCCCAACAATGACATTAAAGTTGAAACTCTTGACAATGGCACGTTTCTAACAAGGAGGGCTATCTATCTCCCGCCTCGGTCTTTGCTTTTGTTATCTGGGGAAGCACGTTATGCCTGGCAACATTACATTCCGCACCATAAGGTATGCCAGTTTTATCATGGGTTCTCGATGTGTTATTTTTCCTTGAGAAGTTCAACTATATGTGTCCAGTAGTGTATTTATAACCCTACTGTATGAAATTGATAAGAAGCTATGAGGTTAATTCAGATTTACGTGGAAAGATGTTTTTAGGTGCAATTAATTAGTTGAGATTAGTGTTAGATCAGGGTCCACTTCAAGTTTTAGTTATGATAGGGATTATATCTTTAGAAATGTAAAGAGCATTTTGGGTAGAAATACTAGTTTCACAGTAAAGAGCTCACTTTCGAAATTCCAAATGGCATGAAATAACTTTTTTGTTTCATTACAAATGTGAACTTCGGTTATCTATAAGACTTTAATCATTTATAACTTTGTCAAATGAACTTTCTCAGAGATAACTAGATCTAACTCCTTCCAGGATCTGGTGGATTTTATTATGTGATTGGGATTTTAGAGATTCATCTTAAAACACTACTGTTTTCTTCTTATAATTGTCTCACTAAACAAATTATAAGAGAGATTCGTATGTATGTTACAGGCTGGCAGCATAAGCGATTCATTAGTATCTGAACTTGTAGTTGTTCGTAAGACTGGTTAGAACGGTAATAATTAAAGGTTGGGGAACATATTGAAACTAACCGCAAAATGCCTATTTCAAAGCATAACCAAATTGAGTTGTACCATGCTAGTTTGTTTCGTCCTGCAAATCTATGCTTATGTTATATAGTCCTTGCATCTGAAGATTGTTGATGCTTACATACAGATAGATATGGTAAATGACAATGTTGTGAGAAGGGGTTCAAGAAGGGTATCATTTACATTTCGTAAGGTATGCTGGATTTAAGTTTCAATGTGATTTACTTATATTTTTGCACCTGAAGAGCAGCTTTGATTTGATCCTTAGTTGTTAACGGACATTTTGGACATGTATTCAGATTGTTTTCATTCACCTTGCAGGTAAGGAAAGGTCCTTGCCAATGTGAATATCCCGAATACTGCGATTCCCAAAGTTAAAAGACTCTTTTCTATATCTGTTTACTCATGAATTAGAAAATATATTTTGACTAGTGTCATTGAATTCATTTTAGCGTAAATTTATAATTATTTCATGTTAAACACAATAGATTTTAAGTCCAAGAAGTAGAAAGCAAGGCCTAAGGGGTTATCATCGGACACAATTAGAATGATTGGCTTTTGGTTCAGTGGTACTATCATGAGTTCAATCTCATGTCTTCCAAATATATATTACTTACTAATATAATTTACTTCAAAATAATAAAATTATAATAGCAGCTGAATTGAAAAATATTAGTGTTGATAATAATGATACGTGAAGAAAATATGCAAAACTGAAGTGTGGCATCTTTCGTTTTGAAATGTTATCAAAATATTATTCGTACATCAAGTACTATTTGTGTTAACAGATGAAAGTATTTATTTCATCTTAATTATTTAAAAAGGAAAAAACATCCTGACCATCGCAATTATCGTGAAAAGTCAACCTTAATTAATCATTTTTATTTAACTACGAAATGGTTTGAAATTGCAAAATTCAATACTGGTACACTAAAACTGAACTTGGTCAACAACGTTACATGATCGCCCCCTCAGCACAACTACTGACATGATCGTCATCTAATGGCCCGTCACTCCAATTGGAGTTCCGAACATTTAAAAGATCAAAATTGTGAGAAATTAACTTGCGTAGAGCAATCCAAGTTGGGATTCACATTAGGAAGGGAAACACCAACTCAGACACTGACAAATACTCCTCCGATCGGCTTGGTTATTGGTGTAATTTGCGAGAAATTTGAGACCGTTACAACATTCATTAGAAGTGTTACTCTGAGTTTTAGACAAGTACGAAGCGCATGAGTCAACACAACCCATTACTGCATTGCAAGGAGGCAACGTTTCAATTGCACTTGATCCAGCAATTAACACAACCAATAGATTAAATATTATAGCTGCAATCCTCATTTTTAATTAGTTTTTCTTTTTTTACGTGTAATGGTTGAGTTGAGTGACATTTCGAGAATCAATTATGCATATTTATAAACTATGGGTTCTATTAGTTCATATTAAATTAAACTCATGTATTAATCTCACGTATATGGCCTTTTGCTTTTCTTTTGTTCCTTGCCTTGTTTTTAGCTATCACAAGCTTTCTTAGGAGTCTTTTATTAGAGACTTTATGAGCATCAACTTTTCGTATTTCATGACTTTCTTGCATTGTATTAATGATTGTCTTGTTGTACTTTGTGAAAATATAATGGTACTTGTTATTGTTACTGCAATTTGTATATTGTAATTAATTAATAGCCATTTTCTATTTTCTCACAATTGAATAAACAAGGAGAAATCTTGCGTACTTCCAATTAGCAAGGTTGAAAAAAGATTCTTACAAATTGATTGATTTCAGAAAACTAGTTGGTTAAGACAGGTTCGAGTTCACATTCGGGTAGGAATAGATGACGTTTTTCTTTATTGTTATTGTAAGCTCAACAAAGAAAATTAAAAAAAAAAACAAAAACTTTTTTTCCTTAATTTCAGTTTCATTAACTCAGTTATTTCATGAATTTCAATTCAGTTCTATTTGATTACATTGAGTTCAGTTCAGAATATTGTTTTTATAGAAATAAATTCACTATTATTATGAATATCATAATGCCTGCTAAATTTAGAATATGACTGTATTATTTTATATTATAATATTGGTTTTATTTGATTACTTACTATGATTACTGAATTTTTTTATGGTTGATAATCAAATAATTTATTCAATTAAAAAATAAATGCTATAACAAAGAAAAAGAAATTTATTGTCAATTTCTACTTTACTATTAAAAATTTAATCCTATTAAAAATTTATACTTTACTACGATAAATTCTATTAAATATTAATGATTTTGACTAAATATTGCTATTATATGGAAAATATTAACATATTTTTTTTTGTCTATCTTGTTAATTTCTTTCCATTTAGTCTAATAAAAATCTGAAATTAAAAATATTCAAGGGTCGCGACCTGGCTTAGGAATGACCTCGTAAACCCAAAACACTAACCTGAAGTCTTAAAGTACGTATGGTCTTGTACAGGTTTTAGATTGATGTTTTAATAAAAAAACCTAATGAAACCGGTCCAAACCCGGCCTAACCCGCCTGATGAATATGTCTATGATTCTATTGTTTATACTTGTGTCATGGCCCGCGACGTTTGTCCCAAAAATCATCGTGAATATTATGCATCAAACTGTTTGTCAAATCATATGGGTTGTAAATAATACATTGGGGAAAGATTTGTGCAAAGAAATATGAAGAAAGCCCAAATAAATATGAAATTGGGCAGTTTTGTGCCAAATATATGAGCTGCTAGCGAGCTAGACTCAGTAAGGGACACAATCCGCTGCAAATCTCCTTGCAGTTTTCCAGATATTTCTAGCAACACCCAGAGTATTGCCAAAGAGTCCAGAAAGTATTTGTCAATGCCGTTGTAAAGAATACATTGAACAAAGAGTTGTGTAAAGAAATATGAATAAAGCCCAAATAAATATGAAATTGAGCTGTTTTGGGCCAAATAATTAGGCTGCTAGCGGGCTAGACTCAGTAGGGACAAAATTTGTTGCGAATCTCCTTATAGTTTTCCAGAAGTTTCTAGCGACACCCAGAGTGTTGCTAAAGAGTCCAAAAAGTGTTGTAAAAAGGCCTGAAACCACAATTACAGGCTGTTTGTGTCTAGAAGCCATCTAGACCATTCCAAACCGGCTTTGAACTTTTTTTATGATATTTTATTGTGTGAAAGATCTAGAACAATCTGTAATAGCCATTAGATCATAGAAAACTCTAGAGAATTGATCTTAACTCTTGGTTAAGGAGGTGAAATGCTTATATAAAGGCTTCTCCTCTCATTTGCAATCTAACCTTGCAAAATGTAAGTGTTTGAGAGCTTGGAGAGTCTTATAAGTCTTGTAAAATATTTGTAGGCATTAATAAAGTTTATTCAAGTTCCGAAAGTGTTCTTACTTGCTTACTTTTTATTCGCTTCTGCGCTTAAGTGTCTAAGCTATTTGTCAAAGGCTTATGTGAAGGTTTTGCTAGCACATTTTTGTAAGTTAAATGCTAGTGTCACACGGTGCATTGTCAAAAACTTAACCCGTGACACTTGCATCAATTAAAAACAATAATAAATTTACTTTAATTTAAAAAATTTAAAAAGTTTAAAGGAGAAGGTCCAAATTGAATAGAAGCTCCTTCACTTTACTTCGCTCTTTGTTAACTCCACAGAAAAATTATAATAGAGATCATGTTTTTCAAGATTTTCTTCCTATAAACGATATGTGTTTCAAAAATTATATTTTATTATTTTAATAATTTTTATGATACACGTGGTTCATAAAAATGAATGATTTTTAAAAACCATGATCTCTATTATAATTTTATAACGGATGATCACAAGGATGTCGATATTTGAGGGATAAAAAAAGGTTAGAAAATTCAATTACTGATATAAAATAATAGTACGAAAGAAAAGTATTTGTAGACAGTAATTATTCAAATCACTTTTTTTCTTTCCGGTCTCATCCTGATATAATTGCATTAGGCTAAAGATCCTTGCTACACCTTGATTTTGACAAAATCTTTCAATTTTAAAGGTTTCATTGTTTTTGAATTTTCAAAAACTCAACTTGTAAATGGATGTGGTTTACCGAGGTTTGACATGTATCAAGTGGAACTGTGGATGTTGGCGGTTTCTATATTACTAATTAAAAATGCTTTATGTTTAACTTCTCCAAAAATATTCACATATATATGTAAAAAATTATAACAGTGACGTAAATGTATGGTTTTCTACTATTTAACTATTGTACCAGACTACCAGTCTTAAATTTTGTATAAGCGTGGGGTTGTTTGGCACCTCTTTTCGTTAGTATGGCTGTAAATGTACTATGTGTTATAAAAGTTTGACTGGCCAAGGTTTGACCGGTTAATGAATTAGTGAACAAAATTTTTCAGCTCGATTTGTAATTAAATCGAGTTTGGACAAGTCAAACTTCAACTCAAAAACTTGCAAAAAATACGATGAGAGGCTTGTGAATAAGTTTATGAACTTAATCACTAAAAGTCTGTAAACTATAACCATTATATTTTTTATATATTATAGAAAAATTAATTACAAAAAAATTATTAAAATATTTATTATTTTCATTCATATATTTATCGTTGTAATATTTTCAGTTATTGTGTAGTATAAATGGGGCAAACCTTAATATTTATTATTTAATGTAATACAATAATAGTATTAGTTTTGTGTTCGAAACAAATAAATGAGTTTGTTAGATGGATCAACCGATTAGTAAGTTATTTTAGAACAAATGACTTACTAAACGAACCAAACATGAATTTTGAATTCGAATAAAGCTCGAATATTGATTAGAACTCGTTAAATATTTAACAAATAAACATGAAGAAGCTAAACTCGGCTAATTTACATCTATGTTTGTTTTTGTCTCTATTCTTCTATTACTTAAGATTAATTGTCATATAATAAAGTTAAAAAATACAAGTAAATTGTATTAAAATAAGATATATTATGCAATTGAGAATTTGTGAAATGTTAAAGTTCATTTTGGATATTTTTCACCTAACTTCAAGAAAGTCAAAGATTTAAATTATTGACATAAATCTATTTAATTTTACAGGCACAACTAATTAAATATGTTAAATAGGCTAAAAAGTGGGCGACTTTTACCTAAAGAATTAGACCCCAGGATTGAATGATGCGGCTATTGCAGTATAGCACGAAATTAGAAATTGCACAAATTATAGTCGATTTGTTCAAGGTTACAGTTAATTTGGAGATATTGAGTTGAAATTTTAATTCAGTTGGAATAAAATTCATCATAAATTTGTATAATTGGTTACCAACCGATGCATTGAAAAATAATAAATTATTCAAATAATAATTTATAATTACGGAAATTGAAACTGAGCTAAAAAGAAAATGAAGATGGTGCAGATAAAAAATAAAGGGCATCACCGACACAAAGCTTTTTATATTTTTTTAAAAACATATTAAGGCCTCAAATTCTATAGAATTTGCAATTGTCTATATAATATTGTTCCCGAATTATTTTTCATAATATGTTATCAATTACAGCATAAGACATGAATTATATAAACACATGGAATTCAATCATAGGTATTCCTTGACTATTTCACGACTATATAAATAGTATACTTTAAATTGATTGACTAAACGCCAAAACTTTTATCCTTTATATTCTGATCAATGCTGAATCGGATTCACCGAACAGGAACGGGATGAGCGATCGTTCAGGATTCAAATTTTCGGGGATCTCAAATTTTTATTCGGGTTAGGATTCGAGTATAAGAAAAATAAATATATAAAATATTATGAAACACAATAACATATTTAATATTTGATTATGTTGGTTGAAACATGTGACCTTTTGATCTCTTTATTCACTTTATATTTTTTCTTATTTGAGTTTTTTAGTCTCTTTGTTTACCTTATCTTTTTTCTTGTTTAATTTTTTTGGTAAACTAAAAAAAACAATAACAAATACCTCCAAAAATATTTACTTTTCAATTAAGTTATATGTTTTCTTTTTATATTTAAAATTTCTTTTCAACTGAACAAGTTGTATCAAATTTTTTTTAATAACTACTTTAGTCATATCTTTATTTTCATAAAGGTTGTTTATTAGGATTTAAATACTTTGTATAATCATATCAAATTAACATTAAATTTGAGGGTCTTATTTACGATTTTTTGCTCAGGACCCCGAGAAATTTAGAAATGACACTGTTGAATCCATACTCTAAAATGTATTGAATTGGATCTAATTTTATAAAATATTGAAAAAGATTAAGAGGTTTGTGGACTTAACCCGAATAAACTTGTAGCAGGCTCTTGAATGGAAAAAATTATATTATATTTATAATGGAAGTCGTAATAAGCATATCTTGAAGAAAAAAAATTGAATATGTAAAAATGTTTTAAATATATAACACTTTGATTTGTAAAGTTAAACTCGATTTAAACTTGTCAAAAATTTAATTATCATACCCATTTAAAATTCGGTTAAATTCGATCTGAACGAAATTCGAGTTAAGCTCAAACACGCCCTTACTCGCTTTAACTAAACTCGAGTGCAGTAAAGCTCTGATCAGTCCATTTACTGCAAACTCAATACTAATTAGTCATCAGCCAAAGTCTGAACGCAACTCCTATTCTAGCCATACTTGTATAAATGTTAATCTGACTGATTTCTACATATCATTTCTTTATACTTTATAGTGTACGTTAGTTCATATTATTTTTAAAATTTTCGATTGACTTAGATATCGAATTGTCCTGCAAATTCAACCCTTACTATATCTATAGTTGTAAAAAGCTAAATACAAGTTTATACAAATATTTCAAAGACCAATTTG
>CAOJBI010194403.1:0-20831 GCA_948277035.1 Euphorbia corollata
GGATGTATTTTTCACGACTACAGACCCTTCCCGAAGCTTTTTTAGAAAATTTGTTTAAGAAACCTCAATTTCATCGTTCTTCAGATATTCCATGATATTATGGAAATTTTCGAAATTTCTCAATTTTTCATGAACAATAAAAGTCTCATCCTCAAAGGTATGTGCATATAAATTAAAGAGTGAATTAGGCATTGTTTTCTTTAACTTCTGAAAGGTGAAATGAACTAAAATTAACTGAATTTAACTTAACTTACCTGAACTGTACTTAACTGAATTGAACTTATTTCAGTGTAAATTTATAACTACACATAACTGAACTTAGTTGAACTGAATTGAACTTAATTGAACTTGACTGAGTCGAACTTAATTAAATTGTAATCTTAGAAAAGAGAACCTATTACTATGTCACCTAGACACCCAAGTAAACTTAAAAAAGGAGTAAAAAAATTAATTTCCTTTTATCAAATATTTAATGTTTTTGAATTTAAAATTGGGTAAAATGAACATTTCCATTATCATCTAATTACATTACAACTTAAGCCAGAACAAAATCACGTTCACGTGCGAAACACGTGAATAAGTAGCGAAAATATTTTCTAATTTCATCAAGTTTCTTGCAATTTAAATAGGAATTCCCTCTTCTCCTAAAAACCCCCAAAACCCTCTCTCTATCTTCTTCATGGCATGAGTTCCACTTGTTACAGAACCTTAAGCCCTAGTTCCATGGCCTTTACTTCTGCTGCCCGCTTATCTGGCACTCTCATTCGAAATCGCCTTCCTCTTCCCCGTCTCCGCTTTTCCCGACTCTCTGAGCTCCGTTTCCTTTCAACAATCCCTCCGCCCTTCACTCATCTCCGCCAACTACAAGTTCACAGCAGGGATTACTCTTCGGCGAGGGAGGAAGGCGATAATAAAGAGCAAAACGGAACTTTATTGGTCAAGGATTCAAATGGAGGCAGAGACGGTCGAGTTGTACCCACTGAACTGCATAAAGAGGCCACCGAGGCTTATATGGCCTACGCCATGTCGGTTTTACTCGGAAGGGCTTTGCCCGATGTTAGAGATGGATTGAAGCCTGTGCACCGGAGGATACTGTGAGTTTTCTCTCTGTACCTTCTCTCTCAGTTTTCATTTCTTTAATTGATGGAATGGAAATACAGAGGTTTGTACGAATTTTTAGCTACCCAGGAACTCACTTTCTTCGTACTTTTTTACATTCTAAATTTCCCCTGTAGGTTTGCAATGCATGAATTGGGTCTTTCCTCAAGAAAGCCATTTAAAAAATGTGCACGAGTTGTTGGTGAGGTTAGAATCTTTTATTTTCAAGCGTAAATGCTCACTTTTTTGCTATATGGTTGAAAGCTTGGTTAGTAGCTAAGCTATTTTCGAACTTCCGTTCTTGCAGGTTCTGGGTAAGTTTCATCCCCATGGAGACACTGCCGTCTATGATGCACTGGTTCGGATGGCTCAGGTAAAAATTAGTGGAGTGTGATTTTTTAAAATGTTTCTGTCTGATCGATCTGTTCTACCCTAATGTTTGAATCATACTTTTTTTTTTCTGATATATTATGGATAAAAGAGGCCAATGCAGGACAGTTTTCTCTTCACATTATTAATGACTGCTCTCTATTTTGGTGTGACTGTATTACCTTTTGCCGTTTCACTGGATTTTGATATGAAAATTATGTTTGTTTGTCCCCTTACTCCTCTTTCCCCTGAAAAAAGAGAATGAAAACAAAGAATAATACATTTCTTTTTTATTCTCTTACTATTCATATACTAACTAGGAAATCTCTCTACCTGACTGAGAAGTATTCCTTGCCGATAGTTTCTAGTTTAATGTTTTCATATCGCTCTTCTTTATATTTTTCACTTATAAGCCATTATTTATTTAGTGATCTTTCATGCAGGATTTCTCCTTAAGAAGCCCCCTAATCCAGGGGCATGGTAACTTTGGTTCAGTCGATGCTGATCCTCCTGCTGCCATGCGTTATACAGAGTGCAGGCTGCAAGTACGTTATCACGCTAAATTTTCATTCAAGTACCTGCACAAATCCCAGGATATAACTACTGTAGTAATGAAAAATATTAGTATTAGTAATTAGCAATTTTATCAGTAGTCTAACTATGGATGACCTTGCGTTCTCTGCCCATGTGTAATATTCCGTATTTTATCTCTTTTTCAAGATTGTACATGTGCAACTGAAACCCATATTACCCTCTGAAATTTCATTTAGGTTACTTGTAATCTAAAGCTTAAACTTGTTAAACTTGGTCAGGCTCTTAGTTTCTTACTGAAATCTCTACTCTTCTTTTTTCAAAATTTATTTGTTAATTTTTTTTATCAGTTCTGATTCTTGTGAATCCTTCCACAAGTACATAAATTGTTTGATTTGTGCATAATTTTGTTCCTACTAATGTTTTTTTATGATACTTTATTCCTCTCTTGTCTGCATATGTGTTTTTTTTGTCTGCTAAAAGTTCTTTCTCTTGGCTGTATAATGCACTTGTTTAATCATCTGTGTAATCTACCTGCTGATGTATCTTCAATGAATGTGATAGTAGTTATTTTCTTTTTTCTACTCTAATAATAAATTTATAATTATAGTGATATTTTTTTTGATTTGTACTCGATATGATTCCTATTGACATATTTGCTATATGTCAGTACCTAAATGGTTTTAAATAGTTGTCATTCCAATTTGATACAGTTGAGTTTGCTGGTATTGATTGTTTTCAAGAATCAACTTGATTTAAAAGTATTAAAATCTTATTTAGCTATAATGGGGATGCATCTTTATCTGGTTCAAATCTGGTCTATTTGACATGCCTAGTAGGTGGGCATATCACTTCAGTTCGAATATGGGTCTTGATGTGTTCGAACCCACAGATGTTTAATATTTTTACTTTGTAAAGTTGTCTTAACTCTAAGAGAACTGAGTTTTGCTATGGACAGCAATGTCGTGTTGACAAATATTCTTTTTGTTTTCTTTCTTCATGTTCGACATTTCTTTCCCAAGTGCATCAATAGGATATGTGTTTCTTGTCATCAGCAATCTATTGGTGTTATTATTCGCTATTCCATCTGCGTGTTGTCTGGATAAATATCAAAGTACAGCTGTCTTATCATATAAATAATCTTTTTAGTCTCATAATTGGTGTTTTCTTGATATAGATGCTTAAGATGATGCCCACCTTCAACAATGTCTTCTTATTTATGTCATTTTTCAGGCACTGACTGAAGCAGTTCTGCTGGCTGATCTAGATTTAGACACCGTAAGAACTTTAAGACTCTTGTCAACATTTATTTTTTGTGAAGTAATGCAATATTCTTTCTCTTTGTGCAAAACTCATGATATGTATTCGCTACATTTCTTTTGTGGCAGGTTGATTTTGTTCCAAATTTTGATAACTCCCAAAAGGAGCCCTCACTTTTGCCTGCTCGGATTCCAACACTATTGTTAAATGGTTCTTCTGGGATCGCGGTATTGCTATAGTTGCAATTTTATTTTGTCCTTTCCTGTAAGGTGGTTGTTTGATAATGGTTCATTTTTTGTCCTCTTGAATCTATGCGACAAATAATGTACATACTACATAGCATACAGATTCGAAGAAGATTATATATGTATATTTACATTTTTCAGGTTGGAATGGCAACAAACATTCCTCCTCATAATCTTGGGGAGCTAGTGGATGTTCTATGTGCGCTAATTCACAATCCAGAAGCCAGTGTAAGTGCCAATAATGCGTAGCTAAATGTATTGAGAATATTTATGTAGATGATTGTTCCATTCTTTTCATTCTCTTGAGCATAGTTGTGTTTTGTTCATTTCCATCTTGTCTTAAGGTGTTAAGCTAAAGTTAATGAATATTTGATAGATGTCTCATGTTGATCTATAGTAGGTATTCTAGGTCAGGTGAGATTTATCTTAGATTTATTTTGTATATGCATGTAAACTTGTGCAGTTTGGTAGACTAGATTAATGGGGTATTTGACTATTTCATAGAATATACAACTCTTCAGTGGGTTGGATCTTTATAAGAGTTCTTTTAATTATTTAATATACAAGGTCTACTTAGCAAGTTTTCTATGACATACAACCATGTGCCCTTACTATGTGGATCTGTCCAGCCCAATACCCTCAACATGTGCCTATGTTCACGAAATACTCCTTAAGTCAGTCAACCAATATACAAGTCTGTCGTCTTATTCATTCCCATGATTAAGACAAACTTGAGACATTTATGGTTTGATATCAATGGATACTCCAATTTAAATATAGCACAAGATATACAATAGAAAAGATTAATGCCTTAAAAATGTAACACATAATGTAACTTTATCTATTACATATCAATAACACATGTCTAGAACTAGCGCACACCTAACAAGAACACCTTAGAGAAGAAATTTAATAACAATATACGAAACAAAATCAAATATTTAAATACTACTAGGAGAGCGATGGACTCTGATACCATGTTCTAAATGATTGTATTGTGTATTGCACAAAGGAGTGCACATATATTATTTCTACACAAAGATAGAGTTTGGATTAGGAAAGTAATTATTCCAAGTTTTGATGTTACTCCTAGAATCTCTCATAGAATTATTATTAGAATCATTCATGTTCTGTAACAATTATTATACCATGATTAGTTGACATTGATAATCTATAACCAACTACAATTTTGTGAGGAGCCAATAAGCATTTTGGACTATACTAAACTCCAATGGATTAATGATGCCCTTGCGTGATGATAGAGAAAGAAAAACTATAAGAAATATTAGCAACTTGTATATTGATTTTCAATTGGACTCATTATTTTGATTTGAACTCATGTAAGAAGCTCTGTGGATCATTTTGGAGTTTTGTTTTACATTACTAGTCCCCTTTATCTTGATTAACTTTATTCTTCATTTATCAGTATATTATCGATATATTGCCTGAAATTATTGAAAATATATATATATATATATATATATATATATATATGCATGTTCGTATATATGTGCATACAGTTGCAGGAACTGTTGGAATACATGCCTGGACCCGATTTTCCTACCGGAGGATTAATCATGGGAAACCTTGGGTATGTTATATTGTTGAATTCTTCTTTTCATTACACCAATTAACATCTCTGGAAAAAGTTTATCATGAATTAGATTTCATTGTTCTTGATTGCTGAATAATTTTATGTTGCATTTAGAGTGATAAGTTTTGAGTATTTCATTGTCCGTTGGAATTAATCAATGAATGTACTATACTCATGAAGATGAGTGAAACAATAACACTGCTGAATGACATAATGTGTAACCTAGAAGGCGGCCAATAGACCTAAACGTGCGTATTGTTATTTTTTTCAATATTTTCTTTAGTTATATCTGCCAGCATATTGGATGCAACAACTAGATATGGTCATAGTGCTAAATTATTTGTTGATAGGAAGGCCTTGAATAAACTAGATTAGGATCGGATTATACTATCATGTATAATGTCCTCCATGTCTTATTATGAATTTTTAGCAGTAGTATCTTCATTAGCACCTCATTTAATTATAGATCATTAACTAATAGTTCTGAATTTGAGAAGTTTTTTTTTTGTATGGGAAACAAAGCAAAGTTAACAGTTGGGCTATATCAATATTAGAAATTTACTTAGTGAATTCTATAATAATCTTATTATCAAGAGAATTATAAATATTGATGGGAATAATGGCTTAGCTGTTGTTGAGACTTGAGAGGTAGTTAATGTAAGATATCAGAAGGGCTAAAACATCAGGAAAAGTAAAAGCAGTTACAAAAAATTTAAAAAATCAAACAAAGCACAAACAGACTCCAACACCTCCAACTCCAAGAGATATACAGTTCTTTTAATCTCCCTTTCTCTTTCTGTTTTTATTTACTATCTTTGGTTTCTTCTATGAAGCTTTGAAGAACATGTCTTGTAAATTTGTTGTTGACATTGTTTTCCTCTACATAAATAAATACTTAAATGTTATGTTTGAAATTTCATTAAAATCCTCTAGCATTGACAAACATATATTTTTTATTCAATTACCTATTAAGATCTATTCACCAGCTTATTCAGTTTAGTTGAGTACTTATATATAAATTTGCACTGAAATAAGTACATTTCAGTCCAATACAATTCATATCAATTTCAGTAAACTGCAAATAAGTTGAATAGAACAGAGCCTAAGTATGATTGATTATTTTAATAATATTTTGCTTCTATTTTGTATAAATTTCTTTACTTTTTTTTGAAGTGACTCCTTACTTTGCTAAGGTGAGCTCCTGGCGTCTCACACAATGTGGGTCTTAGTGCCACAAGAATGCTTAGCGCTTTCAAAGACACTTAAGAAAACATGATTTTATCAAAACATAAATTACATTATGTTATTTTGAATTTTTTTTTTATGGATATGTATTGCTTCTGACATTTCTCTTATCTCTAGTATCTTAGAGGCATACCGTACTGGAAAAGGAAGAATTGTAGTACGAGGGAAGACAGATGTTGAAGTGCTTGATCAAAAAACAAAGCGAAGTGCTGTCATCATAAATGAGGTTCTTATTAATTGCTTGTCTTCCATTGCTTTTCATATATATGTTTTCAAATTCTTGTAGGGAGTAGTAATGTTTTTCCCATGGTACAGATTCCTTATCAAACCAACAAGGCATCACTTGTGGAAAAAATTGCAGAACTCGTAGAGGATAAGGTATCTTATATTTTTAGAATTTGCTGCTACGTTATCTCCTTGTACATACAATTTTGCATTGTGTGGAGGTTTTTGACAAATGTTTTTCTTATGTATTGTTTCTTCTTTTTTCACTTTATTTCCTGGATTGAACATCTTGATTTGCTTGTTTGCCAAATTTTATTACATTTGGAGATATGGAAGGTGGATTACTTTCATCTATGTTCTGATTCCTTGATTATAATTTGGCTTGTTAAGGGGAAAGACCGAAAGAGAGAGGGAGAGAAAGGATGGAAAGAGGGAATTTATCAAATCAATGGCTCTATAGAGAAAAAGTAGAAAGGGAATGGCATGAAACATTTTTAGGGAATGAACTTGGTTAATATCCTCTTATATTATCTTTAGAATTTATCAAGTATTTTTTAGGGCATGACCATGAATTATCCTGAAGCTCTCTCTCTCCTCTCTCTTCAATCTTTGTTTGTTGTTGAAGGTTATGCTCTTCCTTCAGATTGTGACTAGTAGTCTTTGTTTCAATTGAGGTGCATATTGCATTAGTCCCTTGTTTATTTCTTTAATATTTTATGTGACAGAGTTTGGATGGTATCAGTGACATCCGTGATGAAAGTGATCGTTCTGGAATGCGCATAGTGATTGAGGTATGCAACAGTATACAAGTTGCTGTTCCATGAGAAAATAACTTTATTTTGTTACATCGATATTATGCTTAATCCAATTTGCATCACTCAACAGCTGAAACGGGGATCAGATCCAAGTATAGTGCTAAATAACCTTTATCGATTGACTCCTCTTCAGTCAAGCTTTAGCTGCAATATGGTGGGGTAAGCAATGCAGTTTAGCTTCAGCACCAACAGTTTCCATGTTTTATATAACCTGAATTATTTGTCATTGTGTTTTGCCAGTGATAAGGTGTTTTTTTCCTTCATATATCTTCCTGTCACCTCTCTTTGCACCTCTGATATCTTTTCCTTAGATTCTGTATGGATGCTTAAAGTTTTCAAGTTTATGTACTGCATATGAAGTGTGACTTGATTTGAAGAAGATAAGAGTGGATGAGAGAAATGCGTAGTAGTGGGAGTTATGATTGGCAAAACCCTGGATCACATTCGCTAGGGTGTGGATAAAGGTGTTTGAATAACCACTTGAAGCTATTTGGACTGATCCAAACCTTCTCCTTCATAAGCAATTTCAATTTTTTCATGAACTATATAATATATAGCATTGTAATGTGACGTATAATCTAGAGTACAAGAGCTAATTATGTTTGTATGAATTATAACAAAATTTCTTATCCTGAGAATGTATTATATATATAGATCCAAAATATCTTCAGAAGGTGAGTGTAGGGCAGGTCAGACACTGGATAATTACTGAAATTGTGAGGACTATTTGTTTTAGGAGGTTATTTGGTTTCAAGTTTCTATAGTTTAGTTTATCAGGAATTGAAGATCGTTTTTAGCATTTATTTTTCTACTTAGGTTTTCCATTTTTGTAGTCAGCAAAAATATGTGTAATATTAAGCTAAGTACTCTCCTTTTGGCTTGTGGTTCGAGTTTCTTGTTTTTACTTGCATGTGTCAATATTTCTCACTTTTTTCTAACTATCGAGCATTAAGGTACCTTGACTTTCAAAAAAAGTTGAGTTTTTGATGTTTGGTGGATTGAATTTTTCTATGAATATTCATTTGCTCTTTAGTAGCATTCGGGCATTCAGAATTATGCAGTTGATCAATTTAGCTGTGCTGTAACTATTCTAGTGTGCACAAAGTGATTGGTTTTTGATAGAACGAAGGGTGAATGATCATTTGTTTTCTGCTTTTTAAGATGTTAATACAAGTCCACTGGATTGTATAGTCTGTTTTACTTGGAGATAACCTATGCTAATTAGGATATTCTAAAATGGAGTTCAATTTATTAGCTGTATCGAATTTTCCAACTTATTTTTTTAACTATAGTAGTAGGAAGACCATTTTTTAGCGTATAAATACTTGCATGTTTATTTTCTCTTGAACTAATAATCTAATATTGAACTTCCGAGACTCATTCAAAGTTTGAATATAGTGCTTTGAGAATACTCTTTTGATTGTGATGTTCATGCACTCTACTTCAGTTTGTCTAGTTAAGCATCATGAATGAACTGCTACAACAATTGATGCAAAAACATTCCCTCTCTTTTAAATGTCAGAAGCTGAATAACAGTTTTGACTATGCTTTTACCTTCTCTCCTTGTTTATATATTTTTATACGTCATTCAGTAAAATACTGATCCCAGTTATAAGCTATATCAGTTCTGTAATGAACGATGTGAATTTGTGAACAAATTTTTAGCTGATTTTCATGCTCACCAAATTTTAGGTACTGACACCAGAGGTCATATGTATGCTATACTGGTTTTATTTTTGGATGTAGATTTGTACTTATTTCTATGCCACATAATGTGCTTATATAATGAGTTCACCTTATATTTTTTTTGCATGTAAGAAAGTTCCAGAACTGCTATCCTTTCAACCTCTAGTCATGTATCTTAGGCTATGATACTTGGACTCTTCAAAACAGTGTTTCTACATGCGTCCACATGACCTTGACACCGGCAGCGACATGGGACACTTGTCGGACACTGTTGAAACCTGATATTTAATTAATATTTACGTTCATTACCAATGCAACTCAGCGGTCTTCATAGGCCTAGCTTGGAATAATTTCATAGAGGATTTGGAGTTCATTTTGAGATGAATTCTTCATAGAATTCATTTGCAAAATTCCTTTGCTTGGAATAAATGAACAAAAATGTGTAATTGAATTAAATTGCATTGATTTTATTCTTTCAAAACGAGGATTTGCAAATTCCACATAATTTGGTTGGATTTGCTCAAGGCATATTGAATTCCATAAAATTCAATTATAGATGTTTTTGGAACAAAATATATATTTTATACAAAATTTTTAATTTCCGTATCCCCTCACCCGAGTCTGAATATAGATAGGACAGGGTATGAATATCCAAAAATCCATGTAACATAGATCTTAGGTCACTGCACTTAAAGAATGAATTATTTTAGAATATCCAAAAATCCATGTAACATAGATCTTAGGTCACCGCACTTAAGGAGTGAATTATTTTAGCAATATTGCATACAGAATCTGCACTTCCAACTTTTCGTTGATATTGAATTTCTCATTACAGCATTCTCAATGGACAGCCTGAACAGATGGGTCTAAAAGACTTGCTTCAGGTGATTAATTTTGTTAAAAGCATCAGTATACATGGTCTTTTTATATTTATTTTTCTTTGCTATCTAAGTTCTGTACACGTTAGTAGTGTCATAAAAATGACATGATCATGACTATTTTGCATCTACATTCTCTTATTGCCAGGCATTCTTGGATTTTAGATGCTCTGCTGTTGAGAGACGTGCTAGGTTCAAGCTTTCACATGCTCAAGAAAGGAAGCATATTGTTGAGGTAATCAATTAATTTGCTTGGTCACCTTCACTTCCTTTTGGGTTGGAGGTGAGAAGACATACCAGTATGTCCAATAGGTATCTTGCTATGTAATAAATCTTTTTAATCTGGTCCAAGTTGGTTTAGTAAATTGTAAAAACCCATTTGTCAACTCCTCTCTTCACCATGTTGTGATAATTATATGTGCCATTGAGCAATAATAAGCAGCTTCAATATACATTTATCTAGGTGGAGTTTCATTATCTTGAAGACAAAGTTGATTGATTTCTTGTAATGTCAAAGCACTTTGTTAGCGAGTTGATATAATATCATGACTTAGAAAGGTTGTTTCCTGTTTTTAGGGTATTGTGGTGGGGCTTGATAATTTGGATAGTGTGATTCAAATAATTAAGGGGGCTTCTAGCAATGCAGCTGCATCTGCTGGTCTGAGGAATGGTAATCATTGTTTCACTTTTTATTCTCTTCTTGTTTCTTTTGGTACTGCTTCCATTAGTTACTGAATTCTCCATGAACTTCATCGCTTTAGTTTTTTGTATGAAATGGCTACTGACTTCTCCATTGTTTTGTATTGTTTGCTATTTGTGCTCCTTGCCTGGGAACATGTGCACAATTCCTTTGTAGATGCATGCATGTTTTGACTGAGTTATAGAATTTTTCGTTTGCTGTTTGTGTTTGCTTTGCAGGTTTATGTATAATTGACCACTACGATTGCGTTGTGGAAATTATGTTTGATCTGTTATTCCCAGTTGATGCTTGTTTAATTACTTTAGCTAAGGCTTTCTAGTTGAGTTTTAGAATCATGTTCCTTCCTAAAGGTGTCGAGTTATAATTTTTTTTCCTTCATCATGAATGGTTTTGTCCAGCGTCTGAATTTTGTCTGATTGCGTTTAGCAACTATTTTACATGTTCAATTCAGAATTTGGGCTTTCTGAGAAGCAGGCTGATGCTATATTGGACATAAGCCTAAGGAGAATAACTCTTCTTGAGGTGATGAGACTCTTTTTGTTTTCAATATTTTTTCTTTAATCAATTTTCCCTAATGTTTCAAAGCAATATTTAATTTACAAATATGTTTTAAAAGAGAAATAATTGTCGAGCAGAGAAAGAAGTTTCTCGACGAAAGCAAATTGTTGACGGAACAAATTTCAAGGCTAGAAGAACTATTGTCAAGCAGAAAAAATATATTGCAGGTAATAGTTCCGCTTGTACTTGTTAGTTTTCAAAATTATACACCATTTTGTACAGGGCATTTCAAAATCTTCACATGATTTGCTTGTTAGTGCACTTTAAAATCTAATTGATGCCATACTGGTTTGGCCTTTCACAATTGTTCAATTTTTCTGTTGCTTTTTACATGTCTTTTTCATTTCATACCAGAGGCAACTAAATAAATTTTAAATTTAATGCTCAAATTTCAAGCATTGACAGTGCGCTAAAATTACAGAGCGTGTATTAGAGAAGAGAAAAATTATGGAGTAACTACATGGTCTACATTGACGCGAATTAAGTTTAAGCTCGAAAATTCTTTAGCCCATTATGGAGTAACTACATGCTATACATGAACTGTATAGCACAAAAATGGAAATGGAAAGAGGAATTGAGTATTAAATTTGGAGTAACTACATGCTATACATGAACTGTATAGCGCAAAAATGGAAATGGAAAGAGGAATTGAAACTGAAACACACCAAGAAATGCCAAATATAACTTGAGTTCAGATTTCCGAGACAATAGTGGAAGTGTGAAACGTTAGTCTTAAGAGTTTTCGTGCTGCCTTGACCGTTAATGTCCAATTTCAGTTTCCAGTGCCTACACAACACTATTAAAGAGTGAGGAATGCTTAATTAACCTGCTCAAATCATAATTGGGCCACTGGTTGCTTGGTTAGGCTAAAAAAATAGTTGTTACGGGTGTGCCTAAGGTGTTGGGGGCTTGAAGCTCATGGTCCAATGCCTTGGAATTCTTCAGGCGAGGCTCAATCATACTTGTTGGTGCACCTTGTGCCTAGGCGTGCCTAGCAAAATGTGGGCTGTTTTTATGGTGCTTTCTCCTTTTTTTGGTGATTTGCATGTATGTATAGACTTAATAGCTCCTAAAATTAGGGATTAGCTTAGAAATGATTCGAAGTTGGAAATTTAATGACAGCCTAATGCTCTTTTTTTACTTTTGCTTTTGATCTGTTTCCTACATATTTATAATCTATCAAGCTATTGCCTCCTATGTTCCTCATTTAAGAAATGAAATTGAAAGCTGCTACAATTAAGGATTAGTTTAGGGGAGTTATGGTATGTTAGAAACTTAATTCTACTTTTCTACTCCATAATTGGGAAGACTAATTTAATACTCCATACTTAAGATGACAAATGACACGTTTTTGGTTTTGCGTTCTTAATCATTATTCCTCTTTTTTATTCATTTACATCATTAAAGTCAAATATTATAGCAAACGACAAAAGAATCAAAGTTATAGTGACACACTATCACTTAAATAAGTATAAACATAAAATTGTAAGCTATTTATTTCTTAATATAGACTCAATTGTTTTGTATAAATTCGAGTGACATCACTATGCATTAGACACCTCACAATTATTCAAAAAAATCTTTGGAAAGAAAAATAGGAAATTGTGGGAAATACAAAATTGGAAAACACATATACAGCTAAAATAATATTTATAACCATGTTAAAAGAAAATTTAAATTAAAGTTTATATCAATTAGTTTGAATTAGAAAGTGCAGTCATGGAAGAAAAAACTGATGATGATTGCTTTGACGGTGAACAGTAAGGGAATGAGTTTATTTAGGATTAACTACTTCACAGAACTTACCATAAAAACCAGGGTTCTTTCTCCATTTCCTTACAGGTGCTACTTCGAAATTCATGTACTAATTAGATGCATGTTTTAAAATTTAGTTGATAGAACAAGAAGCATTGGAGCTCAAGGATAAGTTTTCCAATCCAAGACGTTCTTCTATAGAAGACTCAGATGGTGGTCATCTTGAAGATATAGATGTTATTCCAAATGAAGAAATGCTTCTGGTATGTGATTGATGGATATCATTAACTGGTTTTTTTCTGAAAGTAGTTTGTTTTCATTACATCAAATTGTTGGAAATATTCTATTTTCTCATATTTTGGTTTGACTGACTGGTTATATGATCAATTATTTGCAGGCTCTTAGTGAAAAGGGCTATGTGAAGCGGATGAAGCCTGAAACCTTTAATCTTCAAAACCGTGGAACTGTTGGTAAATCTGTTGGTAAATTGAGAGTCAATGATGCAATGGTGGACTCTATTGTTTGTCGAGCACATGACCATGTGCTATATTTTAGGTGCTTTGCCTTTCCCAGTTCTCTTATGTACAAGTTTATTCTGAAATGCTCATTAGAAATAGTACAGGTGCTGCTTCCATTCTTTATATTTTCTTTTAATTATGTTTGTATGTTGTGCGTGTTGAGACTTGAATTGGTATCAGCGATTGTACACTTGGCTGCACCTTTTCTTTGTTGCGCATGGTTTTTTGATAACTTGCAGCACAAGGATAAACATGATTGCTTCAAGCTTCAAGTTTATGAAGTATTTAGCTTAATGAATGTATACGTTTGAATTTAGTTTAATTTTGATTTGATGTGTGAGTATTTGTTGTTATAACATAAATTGAACTGATTTTGATGAATTTGTTATTTAGAATGACTGTGTGATTGTTAAATATCAGTTGTTTGAGATTGACTTTGGAACATGCAATGAAAAATAAGAATTATATTCCATGACATTCTATATTAATTCAGGTGATTCCAGTGAAGTATCACAAGTTTGGATGAATCTTAATTCTAAGACCTGCTCAATTAGCATATAAAAGCCCGGAGTAGCCTTTCTCTTTTCATCAAATATCTTATTTGTAAAAAAAATTCAGTTATAGAAAAATTCAGTTATATTGGCTCTTATTCCTCAAAATTGGCATGTTTTATCCATGTTCTTTTTATTTCTTTTTCTTTGTGAACTTCTAATATCTTTTTTCATTTAGTACTGGAAAAATTTTCACTTCACTCTTTAGATTTTCCCGTCGTTGACCAGTTTCCTAATAAAAATCGTAATTTTTATTGATTGTTTGTTCCAACAAAACCGTTGTGATCGATTCGTTTGTTGTTCTCCTTTTTCAGATCATGCCTGTCAAGAACTTGTAGAACATATTTTTATAGGCTAAGTTTAAACTCAAAATTTTGATGCATAAGCTTAACACCTAAAGTCTTTGGGTTGATGCTGAGTTTACCACTTTAAAGTGGTTTAGTTTATGGTATATAATTATTGATACTATAATTTTTAATTCCTATAGTTTGTATGCTAGCAGACTGAGTGCATATTGCTTGTTGCTTCCTCTTTCTCCTGACCTCTTTGGTTCTCTTCAGCTCATACCGTCACAATGCCATAAACTTGTGAACAGTACTTGCCATGCATGTAATTCTTTGGCTGCTATCTTGTGGGGTAGTAAAATCGTTTTCAATTGTCAGGAATGATATAAGAGCTACTGTTGGGCAGTAAAATCGTTGTCAATTTTGCTCTTTCATTTATTTTCTATTTCAGTTTACGTTAGTTAATATTATATAATGAATTTCTATAGTATGTCATGTTTATGAGCATGTACAACTTTCTAAAATTCGCACCTTGGTTGCAAGAGTATTGTTTCTCACAAGCATCACAATGGATCATTCTATTTTGTTTCTTTTTGAACTTAAAGGTTTCTACATTTACCAATGTATTTTATTTGTGTATCACAGTAACTGAAATTAAATGTTCAATTTTGAATCTTATCAAACTTCATGGTTATAGGGAGTTTGACAACTTATTTCTGCAGTGATCTGGGAATAGTGTACTCAGCTCGTGCTTATAAAATCCCAGAATGCAGCAGGGCTGCTGCTGGAACTCCACTGGTCCAGGTATTTACTTTTCTTTTCAGTCTTTGTTCTCACATTTCGTGGTTGCTGATGTGTTTGTGCGCGGTCGAGACAGATCTTGTCTTTATCCGATGGTGAAAGAATAACTTCCATAATTCCTGTGAGTGAATTTACTGAAGATCAGTTTCTTCTAATGCTTACGGTGAACGGTTACATCAAGAAAGTTCCTTTGAGTGTTTTCTCGATGATTCGCTCAACAGGAATCATAGCTATTCAGCTGGTTTGTTTCTATATCTCCATTTTCCTTTTGGCATTTCACCTCATATGCTCTGCATGCTGAACAGGATTCGACAACGAATTTGTAGGTTCCTGGTGACGAGCTAAAATGGGTTCGCTGTTGCACAAATGATGATCTTGTGGCTATGGCTTCACAGAATGGATTGGTCATCCTGTGTTCTTGTGAGAATGTATCTATCAATCACTCTCTATTATCTTTCTATTGCTTACAATTTATTTTCAATCACATCAATCTTTACCTGAGACCATGGATAGAAGATTGAGTTACATGAGAATGGCAATAAAAAACTTTATAGGTCTTGTTGATTCGTTTGAAGCTTTTTTTTGTCAACTTTTGCTCCTTATAAGGAATAAGTGGGAACTGGGAAGTATAAGAATGCTATTTTCGAAGTTCAGAAAACTTGAAATTATCGACCATCAAAATGCAGTATGATGTCATTCTATCCTCTTGATTACAATTTTCTGTTTCGAAGTTAATTAAAAAATGTGGACATTTTGGTCATCAGCGTATAGATAATCTTGAATATACAATACACTTACTATCTTATGTTGCCTTGCTTAAAAAGAGCCCATTTGTTTCATGATTTGATTGGCATATATGCATGTTCTTGACAAGGTGAATTGTCTCTCGCTTTGCCTTCATGATATTTTTTTTAAGAAAATGTTATGACTATGAACCTAGATTTCTCTCTTTCGGATGCAATTGGATAGATTTGGGTGTTACGAAACGGCTAAAGTATTAAGATTTTCTAATTATATATAGGATATGTAAGCAGTGCAATTCTTTTTATTATTTTTGGGTGCGGGAGGGGTTAGAATATGTTATTCACTTCGTTGCTCTAAGTGTCGTTTAACTTGATGATGAACTATTGTTTTTTCCCAAAACTCCAAATTGTCTCTTAAACTATGAACCATCAACCCTTCAAGGAGGTCAATGTTTGTGTAGGACAGTCCGACACAGCAAAATTATGTCCATCTTTCATTTTCTTTTAACCAAATACACATTAGATTGTTTTTAGGATAATTTTGCTGGAAATATTTTTTTTGAAAGACAGTTTATTTTGTAATAATATGAAAATGACAAATTAAAAACTCTAATTCAATGACCTATCATGTTCCCAATAATATTTTAAAACTCTATCTTAGCTTCAACTTTTTGGTTCCAATCTCAAAGCTGATGTACAAAGTAGACTCAATCGCAATACTCAATTTCAATTCAATCTCTACAGCTCTACTCAATGCCATTTTCGACTCAACTCTAAATTCCTTGAAGGGAAGTAGAGAATGGTTTATCTAGTAAAAGCTTGAAGAGAGTTGTTATACTATATATTTTAAATGTATTTTTGTTTCCGTCACGTCTGTGTCATACTTTTTGTAAATTACTATTTCCGTGCCTGGGGTCCCTATCTATGTCTATGCTTCATGGCTCTTTAACTGTATTTCTGCGCAACATACTTAATATTTACCTTGACAATTTTTTAGTTTGATTTGAACTACTGCATGATGCTATTAAAAATGATCCTTTGTTTTTTTCTTTGAATTCAGATTCGAGCACTAGGCCGAAATACTAGAGGTGGAGTGGCCATGAGATTGAAGGAGGGGGATAAGATGGCTTGCATGGATATAATACCAGCTACCTTGAGGAAAGATTTGGAGAGAGTGTCACAAGATTCAACGAACAAGTAATTTCTTAGACTACATTGTTTTTACCATCCGGTTTGTTTTAAGCAATCTGCAATTTGTGTATAAATGAATTCTACTAGATATGTTTCTTTATAATTTATTTTGGCTGCAATCGTTGAAATCTAGGTATATCATGAGAAATAGAGTAGGACGGCGATCATGTGGATAGGTTACATTGAATGGGATTTCCAGTTGAACTCAATTAGCAAATTGAGAACCTCTAGTTCACTCAGAGGCAGTGAATGGCTCTTTCCTTATATATCCATGAGTTGGATGCTTGTGATGTCTTAGTGTATTTATGAAACAAAATAACTTGAGTTATTCTGATTTAGTTGATTATTATGAATACACAAAATTGATATCCTTGTAAAATTTATGCATTTAAGATGGTTGAGGTTACCATTTTTTTAGAAATACAACTATATAATTTAGGAAGTATAATAGTTTTTTGTCAGTATTGTCAAAGGCGCTCGACTTGTTAACTATGCGGTCAGGCGAGGCAAAATTGTCCAGCAGAGCCTCAGGTAGGGTGAAGCAGTGCGGATTCAGTTAGACTCTCGCCTCCTGTGGCTAGGCGATGAGGCGCAATAGTTTAGTATAAACTCTTCACTATACAACATTTTAGTATAACATGATTTGCTTTAAAGCAATTCTTCATTGAGTTAATAAAAGCTAAAACGAATCAAAAGGTCTAGGTGTGGATTATGCATAACTAAAAATATATATATAAAAAATCGAGTTCATACCTGAGATGTGACCAAGTGCCGTATGCATCTTAAGGCACAATCAGCAACGGTGGCAATTTTTTAGGCTCACAAAGAGAGAATGAGGGAAGAGTAAAAGATGTGATAGAAAATAAATAGGTGGGCTCATGATTCATGAAGAATAGGTCTCTTAGAAATAAAAAATTGATGTTAGACTGTGTATATTGCCTATGAAGAAGTACTTGATGATATTGAAAGTTCATAGCTTATATTGGACTTATTTGCTTGATATTCACTCAACTTTTCTGTAAGTTAGGTTTTAGAATTGCAATTTTGTTTTTTTAGAAACCTGGGCTTCTTACTCTGCTCAGGCTGCCTCCTTATTGTCACCTTTCACCTTGGTCTACAGAAATTTATGGCCTTAGGGGCACCTAAAGCCCTTGACAACATTCTTTTTTGTAGGTGTTTCAAAGTCTCTAATACTTTCCTAGTATTTGGCAGGATTAGTTATTATTATATCATATGCTGTTTTGTTTTTCTTTCAGCTTCTTGCTTCCAGATAGGTTCTTCTCTATGCTTTTGTTTGTGTTTCTTGCATTAGGTTCTATTTGGAATACTTATTCTCTTTCTTTGCTGTGCAATATGTTCCATTTGATTTCCACAGAAATATTTGAATTGGTTATGACGTTTACAATTCTAGTTTGTCACAGATTTCTCATTGTCTTCCTTGCTTTGTATGACAGTAGCAAGGGCAGTGGTCCATGGCTATTATTTGTGTCTGAAAATGGCTATGGAAAGCGGGTTCCTCTCAGTAGCTTTCGACTTTCGCCTTTAAACAGAGTTGGTTTAATAGGCTATAAGGTACTTCAATTGTTATATCTCATCCTTAAAATTGAAGTATAATAATTATATAGTTCTGCACCTTAATATTTACCATTTTTTTCAGTTCTCTGCTGAGGACCGCTTGGCTGCAGTGTTTGTGGTTGGCTTTTCGTTGACTGGTATTATTTTGGTCAAAGATAACATAGATTTATTAAATAGATATTGGATCTTTTTCTTTCATTAAAACTGTTTTCCCTTTGCAGAAGATGGTGAAAATGACGAACAAGTGGTTTTAGTTAGCCAAAGTGGTACTGTGAATAGAATTAAAGTTCGGGACATCTCAACACAGTCCCGCTATGCAAGGTGAAAAGCATTTTTTATGTTTCTTTTACTTTATTTCACTAACTAAAATGACATGTCCGTCGACTTTTGTTCTTTTTGCGTTTCATTTATGTGACATGTCAAACTCTCCTTGCCATTATTGTCACAATTTTGCTCTTAGGACCAAACTTTTCTGCCCTAATTTCTTGTTTTCATTACTAATGCCAGTTCTTTACCAAAAGAATAATAAACTTTGGCTACCAATAGTAAGCATATTCATTCATATCCAGGAAACGGAAAATGCTTATTAGAGGGGCATTTTGTGTACGTTTTTCATATAAAATGGTAGCCATACCACGTGTGGCAAAAAAGAGCAAACCTTTAATGTCACCGGCCAAAAATATGTAGAGTCCTTTTACCTGTCTAATTTATTAGGGGCGTAAAGACCTTTTTGGGCCTATGGAATATGATCAGATTACCCATTTGGCCCATTTGCTATACATGTTACCCAATTTGACCTTGTGTTATTCGATTTGTTATCTTTCTGGTCCCTTAAGCACATGTTATGTGATGCTTTGTTAAAACAGTTTTACCACATGGGTCAAAATGTTAAATAATTGCATACTGCAAGGACTAAATGGCTAAACAAATATCTAGCACGAGGACAAAAAATTTAACTAATCACATATCACTATGGACCAACTGGCTATACCATAGGACCCAAAAAGTCCTATTTGCCACTTATAAGCTATAAGTCAGCAGTATTGCATCTAAATAGTAATCTCATTTCTTGTCTTGCATATAACATCAGAGGCGTCATTCTTATGCGGCTTGAGCAAGCTGGAAAGATACAGTCAGCATCGTTGATAAGTGCAGCAGAGGCCGAGCCCCGGGAATCAGAAGGCGAAGAAGAATTGCATATAGCATCTGCAGTTCCTTGAGCACAAGTTGGAAGCTTTTCAAAGCTTTACAAGTTGGAAGTACTTGTAAAATTTGGTTAGAAATTACTGTTGTATTAAAAAATTTAGTCCTTGTTAGTTGACTGCTTCCCCAGCTCCAATTTTGTATTGAAATCAAATGTTAAGGAGCTTCGGTTCTCTGGGGATGCTCTTTAATTTGATTGTCGTTAACAATCAATCAATCATGTTAATATGAACTTCATTTTGAAGAAGCTTGCTTGCTTTTAAGTTGTGTTCAAGGATATTTTGGCTTATTTTCTCTTTAATTACACATTAATTATGCTTATTTTCTCAATGATATTGTAAGTGATCTTTCATTGTGGTATGATGATTTGTTATTGCAAGCCTTGTCAAGATTTTCACTTTTTCAATATAAATATAAGGGTTAAAAAAAGAATTAGAAAATGATATGGTGGAAATCAAATTCATTTATTTTATTTAGTTCATTACTTTTCGTTCTCACTTTTCATTTTATGTTATTTATCGTCTGTTTATTTCTAAAAACGCTCATGATTTTAATAAATATACTTTTAATTAAATTCTTTTATCATTTATTATTACATCACCCTTTTAACATCCATGGATTATAGAAAATTGGAAAATCAGATCCAATTTTTTAAAATGAGCAAAATTTTGCCAAAATGATGGAGGATGTTTTTTTATTTTTTATCCTCCTATGCCCTCAGTACCATTGCTCGGTTATTATGATTGTTACTTATTATGCTATTAGTATATTATTTTTTAAATTTCAATAAGAAAAGTGTATTATTTAACTATAAATATATAAATACAGAAAACACGGGATTCTGGTGCTTTTTATTTTTCTTGCTTCCAGATTTAGATCACATTAGTATACGATTTACTAGTATTTGTTCGCGTAATCTAGGTCAATATTTACAATTTCAACTCAGGTTATCATTAATTTTTAAAATCTACGTGACGAGCCTAATGTAAATATAACTATATTTTAC
>CAOJBI010194427.1:0-11018 GCA_948277035.1 Euphorbia corollata
AATCCTTTGAATTGAGCATTTTCTTGCACCAATCTAATCATGGAGGGTTTGATTCTAACAAGATCTTCCCCCTCTTCTGGTATCACAATGCATGACAAGTGTTCTACTGAAGGTCTTGTATACTCCTTAAGTTTTCTCCCTGGCTGGAGATCTTCACAATCTGTCATCAGGAAGACCTTTACCTGCTCAGCTCGCTTTTCTGCTTGCTCACAAGATTACTGGAAAGGTCTTCCAGTCCTTTGTCATCAGGTTGTCAAGAACAAAATAACTACACAAGCTAAACAAACAAAGTCAAAAGCACCAATCTACAGTTAAATAATCAAACTCTTTAACGTTGCTCCCCGGCAACGGCGCCAAAAACTTGTTGCTTCCTAAATGTACTACCTAAAAAGTGCACTAGGGTCTATTGTAGTGTGGCAAGAACAAGTGTCATATTCCTCGGGGAGCAAGCGTAAAACAGTTTCGAGATCTTCCTGACAGACTGGTTCAGAAGGTCTTCTGTTTCTATGGGTTGTTGATTGTGGATTTAATTACATAAAATTAAATGCAACAAAGTAAACTAAAGCTAAAAAAAATGTACAAAGATACAGGCTCAACCATCCCATTAACAATCTAAGATCATCTTCCAAGCATAATGCATCAATACTTAATTAAGAACATAAATCCAAGGTATCTTAACCTAAAATCCCTAAGTTGCTTACTAAGCTAACTTAGTTTCTATCATCAATAAACCTACTTCACCTCTCAGTCCTTCATAGATTCATTAAATGAGGCATTAAGTTCAGTTAAGCATTTACAAAGTAAAACCCTTGGCATATGCACAATCTCCTCTCGGTTTCAAGTTACATATGTGTGTGTTTGTGTTCTATTATACTATGTCACCTCTTGGTCCTTAATAGCATAACTAAGCATGAGTTCAGGGCCCTAAACTCAAATAACATTAAGCATTCAAACACGCAATCATCATAAGATTTAAGCAAAGAAAACATACACTGTTTGGAAGATCTTCTTAGACTGCCTTCTGTGGGAAGGTCTTGCCTGCTGGAATTACTTACATTATAATGAAAAGTAGAAATTTCATTAAAAGAAGGAAGAAAGTTACAGCCATGGTGGTCCAAAAGGGGGACGTCTTTCCAATGAAGAAGGAGGCATATATACAGCCCCAATATCCAAAGAAAAAGAAAATAATAAGCTAATAATATAACCTAATAAAATTTAGATATTTTTGTACTTAATATAATAAAGAAATGCAACTTGTACAAAAACGTTCTAGAAATGGCACTTTTGGTATAACAAAAAGTCAAATGTTCACTTTTTCTCTTCCCATATCCTGGTAAACGTCACATCAGCAGCCCTATGTCATGCTTCCACTTGAGTGCTACTTTTAACTTAGATTTTCCCGTCTATATCAGTTCTTCATTCCAAAACAGCAGGAGATCTTCTTTAACTCGGCAGAGACCTAAAATCAGTGAAGATCTTGTATAAAACATATTTTTTCTACATAATTTCATCACAATAAAGCATGAATTAATACTGCAATATTTTACTCATCAGTTGCTAACTTAAGCATCGGAGAGGCTACGCCGGCCAAACGGCTAGCCACTCTAATGTTTTTTATCTCGCAGCCAACTTCTCCGGCGAGACTCTGACGAGCGATATTCTGAAGATTGGAATGCAAGCAACCCATTCTTTGACCAATCTTTCAGTGATGCGGTGAGCATGGACAAATCTATTTATTCCAACGCAAAATTTTTGTTCAGCGAACGAACACAAATAAACCTTCCTGATGATGGTAGATCAAACACCTCTCAGCGAAACCTTTGTTCAAGACTCAACCATGGCACACTCCTCCGCAGCCATAGGGTCCTCCTCCTCAACCATGGGACCCTCCTCCTCAACCCAAAATCCTGTCACAAACCCAGCGCATCAATCTCTTCAAGCAGCCTGATTACGCCACCCTCTAGGTCTAGCACTGTGAACTTCTTTGAAAGTATGGCACAAAAGTACCAGAAGACCAGCAACACCTGCGTAGAAATCTATTCGGTCTCCTTAACAGCAACGCGGCTTCTATCATGGCTGGTCACACGGTCAGGGGACCTCACATCACAAGCGTGAGCAGCCTTGAAGCTCTGCTTCGACCAATCTCATCGTTCAAAAGTCACCCGGTTAAAAATCATGCTCTCATTCATCCCCCACATATATTTATGAATGTGATAGGTGTCGAGATGAATCCTTTCCACTTGGGAACAAACCCAGCTCTTGTAGAACGAAGCGTCCCAACTTGGGAAGAATTGATAGGGGGTGCTAACCGTATGGAAAACACTCACCCGATGGTACCGACATACAGAAGCTAGGGATATCTTCCTTATCAACAGGCGGCGGGACCATATCATCACCAGCCCTGGTTTGATGGAAATATGCTGCCACCTCCTCCGCTGCCTCCCTTATTTGCCACCTCAAAAAGCCAAAAGCTATACAGATGACCCGGAGTTCATGAAGATGTTCAAGGAAGGGCTCAACCACTTCACGATCACCCTCCATGAGCCGCTACTTTTAACGTCCTTCTCTCGGTTCACCAAGCAGATCCAAGATGAGCCGATTAATCCGTACATCAAAATTCCTTACTTTGACAACTATAGCAGCGATAAGGGATCCTTGCACACATGTGAAAACTTACAAGAACAAAATGGATATGGCGCATGTCTTAGAGGCTCATGCATGCCGTTACTTTCAAACAACACTTGTATGACCTGCTGCCTATTGGTTTGACTCCCTTCCGGCCGAGTCAATCAACACATGGGAGGAACTACAACAGAAGTTTTGCACCCAGTTCATTGGCTCCATTCTGGCAGGAACCACCTCGAGCACTCTTCACGATGTGGTCCAAACAACCAACAAGTCGCTACGAGCATACATTGAACGTTTCAACAAGGCATGCTTGCAAGTTCGAAATGTAGATTTCAGCACATCCAAGGAGGTTATGATTCGGGGAACTCGGAATGGGAGGTTGAGAGCTGAAATCATCTAGAGAAACCCTGCTAATTTACAGTAAATGATGAGCATCACCAAGGGACATATTGAGATCGATGAGCTAGGGCATCCTAGAGACTCTCAATCTGATGGAAAGTAGAGGTCTGAAGATTTTCAGTCCAAGCGTCGAGTAGGAAGAGGAAGCAGCTCTAGAGATTATGCTAGGCAGCCGAATGACGATCTCCCAAAGTTGAATGCCCCACTCAGTCACATCCTGGTGGCAATTCAGAAATCAAGCGACGAGCGAAGCCTGCGATACCCAAAGGTCTCAAACGACTCACAACTCGGTCGGGACATGAGGAAATACTACGAATTTCATCGAGGAAGAGGTCACCACACAGATGATTACCGAGTGCTCGCAGATGAAGTCCATCAATTGATTAAAGAAGGAAAGTTTGAACAGCTCGTGAAAGGCATTAAAAAGTGATCGTTTGAAGAAAACAAGAAAGACAAAGAAGGCGATAAGCCGAAGAAGTGAACAAAGGGAGTAATACTGATGATCGGTGGAGGTCCCGACTTACAAACTTCATCTAAGAGAAAGCGTATCGAGACGAATGGGGATGACAAGGAGTTAGAGGACTCGTTTGCAAAATATAGCATGGTCATAGCACTAAGGCCTGATCCACTCATCCTCAAAGATTGTTGAAGGATACACGGTGAGAAGAATAATCATTGATACGGGAAGCTCGTTCAACTTGATCACCAAAGAAGCATTAACTCAGCTCCCTATAGCACCAAGCAGAACCTTCCCATCCTACTCATCACTCGTTGGGTTGAGCAACTACGCGGTACTAGTATTGGGACAAGTTACCTTGGAAGTAATGCTAGGAGATAATAAGCATAAATGGCGATCACAAGTTGAGTTTATCATAGCAGAGATCCTCATCGACTATAACATCATCCTAGGAAGACCATTCCTAGTGAACACCAACTCACTCATCTCTATAAAGAACTTGGTAATGCGAATCCCAACTTCGCAAGGACCTGTAATCGTAGTCGGCAACCCCTAAGTGGCTCACGAGACATACTTGGCCTCCTTGAACACAGATGAGGTAGAACCAGCAATAGCTACCCTGCAAGAGAATGACAGTAAAGAGCATCCAGTGGGCGATTTAGAGATGTTCATAATCAGCCCCAAGAAGCAAGTGAAGATTGCGAAAGACTTATCTCCTAGCATTAAGCAGTCCATTTGCAAAGTGATTAGCGAAGATGGCATTCCGGGAGTGCCGACTGAGATAATAATGCACAACCTTAACTTGAGACCTGAAGCAGTACCGGTAAAACAGAAAAAGAGAAATCACGCCCCTAAGAGGCAGGCCATAAAGGAAGAAGTGCAACGGCTCTTGCAAAATGGCCATATCAAAACAGTACATTATCCAGAATGGCTAGCAAATATGGTCCTATTAAAGAAGCCGAATCGATCGTGGCGACTGTGTGTGGACTTCACAGACCTCAACAAGGCTACTCCAAAAGACAGCTACCCTCTACCATACATTGACCAGTTGGTAGATTCAGCAACCGGGTATGCCATCTATTCATTGCTTGACGCTAAATCAGGATACCATCAAATAGCCATGAATCCGAGCGATAAGGAAAAGACTTCCTTCATAACGCATGAAGGAACGTACTGTTACACAGTCATGCTGTTTGGACTTAAAAATGCTGGAACAACATATCAGAGGCTGGTGAATGATATGTTTAAAGACCAAATTGGCAGGACTGTGGAAGTGTATGTGGACGACATGATTATCAAAAGACAAATCGAATAAGAGCATGCTTCAGACATACAAAAGGTCTTTCAAACTCTGCAAAAATACACACTAAAGCTCAATCCTGAAAAGTGCACTTTTGGAGTTAAAGGTGGAAAGTTCCTGGGATATCTTATATCTCAGAGAGGGATAGAGGCCAACCCAGAGAAGATATAAGCCATCAGGCAGATGCAACCTCCTAAAATGCTGAATGAAGTCCAAAAGCTTAATGGCCGGATGAATGCGCTAGGACACTTCATCTCTTTTTCAGCAAAAAGATGTCTGCCATTTTACAAGGCCATCAAAAAAGACCAATCATTCCAATTGAACGAGACATGTCAGAAAGCCTTTGACAATATTAAGGACTTCCTTAGCTCTCCCCTGCTTCTCAGTCATCCAGAACCGGGTGAAGAGTTGTTCATGTATCTAGCAGCTACCGAAGAGGCAGTAGGATCAATGTTAGTACGAGAAGATGAAGAGGGACAACATCTCATTTATTACACGAGCAAAGTACTCAAAGATGTGGAGACCAGATATCCCAAGATTGAGAAGCTCTTCTTATCCTTGATGACCGGATATCACCATACTTTCAAGCTCACACGGTTATGGTCCGAACTAGTTTCCCATTGAAGAAAGTATTACAAAGGCTTGAGACATCGGGATGTGTAGCTGAATGGGCCACACGATTAGGAGAATTTGATGTCAGATTTGAAGCAAGAAAGGCCCTAAAGGCGTAAGTGTTGGCTGATTTCGTGACCAAATTCGTAGGGCTAGAGCCACAACAAATTCCAAAAATAGAAGAATGGAAGGTCTATGTAGATGGAGCTTCACCATAAGAAGAGCCGGCATCGGAATCGCTATTAAAGGGCCTGAGAGGATCAGACTTTCATATGCTACCAAATTAGCCTACACGGCCACCAACAACGTTACCGAGTACGAAGCACTCATCAAAGGCTTAGAATTAATCAAGGAAATAGGCCCTGACAAAGTATATATCTGGAGCGACTCAAAGCTAATCTCTAACCAGGTCAACAAAAACTTCGCCACAAAAGAGGCAGGAATGGTAAGATACTTGGCCAAAGTTCAAGAATTGCTCAAGAAAATTGAGTCTTTAGGAACCGCTTGGAGAGTGGAGCATATACCCCGGATAGAGAATGATGAAGAAGACCAACTGGCCAAAGCTGCCTCAACAAAGGACAAGTGGAAAAACCTCTAATGTCCTTTCGAAGTTATGATGAAGCCATCAACCGAGACAGAGTCAGATGCTATGCTACTCCTTGAACAACAAGACTTGGGATGGATGCAGCCTATAATAAATTACTTGGTGCACGATAGCCTCCCCGATGATCAAGTAGAGGTAACCAAAATAGTGAAAAAAGCTGCCAAGTATGCCATGATCGGACAAAATCTGTACAGACGATCCTTAAAGAAGTATGGCTCAATTGCATCTCTCTAGAGAAGGGAAAGTATGTACTTGAAGAGTTGCATGAAGGGGCATGTGGATCTCACCAGGCGACTATTACAATATCGCGCAAAGCTAAGCTGCTCGAATATTACTGGCCTACAATAGAGGTAGACGCGGCATCTTGTGTCCAAACGTGCCACCAGTGTCAGATTCATGCGAGAAAGTCACACATCCCCCACGCATCATAAAAGCCCTTGTACACCGTTTGGCCTTTTGTCACTTGGGGGATCGACATTGCAGGACCTATGCCAAAGGCGATCATGCAGAAATGATTCATCATTGTGGCCATCGATCATTTTACGAAATGGGTCGAAGCACGTGCAGTCAGTACCATCATCCATGATCTAGTAATCGACTTCGTGTGGGAGCACATCATCACCCGTTTTGGAGTTCCTCAAAAGATTATTTCTTATAATAGGATGCAATTCACTTCATCTAAGTTCGGTGACTTTTGCAAAGGCCTGAAGAATTAAATAGCGTCTTATGGTCTTACAGAACCACTCCTTGTAAACCGACTGGTGAAACTCCCTTCCTTCTTACACACGGAGTTGAAGCGGTCATACCGGTTGAGATAGGAGCACTGTCTGACCGAGTGTTATACTACATGGAAGAGCAGAACAACATCAATCTTCTTCATCATCTCGACAACTTGGAGGAAAGAAGAGAAAGATCTTGCATTTTGATGGCTGCCTAGAAAACTAAAATTGCGAGATATCACGACAAGAGGGTAAAAGAGGTACGCCTGCAAGAAGGAAGCTTAGTCATGAGAGATGCAGCCGCTTCGCAAAGTCGAAAGGGGAAAGGAAAGCTCTGAGCAAATGAGGAAGGCCCATTCCGCATCAACAAGGTCATTGGGCCAGCCACATACAAGTTAGAAAGGCTCGATGGAAAGGAACTACCTAGGACGTGGAACATCTCTACTCTTAGACCATACTCCTCCTCAACGCATCCCTAAGGGATCAAGTGATCGCACTCTTTATCCCTTAAAATAGGCTTTTTCCTAAAAAGGGTTTTTCCTATTTTAAGGTTTTTAATGAGGCGATGCTCCCTAGCGGACTAAAGGTCGGTGAACTATTCATAGACACCGGCTCATGTACTCTCTCCAACAAAGCAATAAAAGCTTCATCGTTTTCTCACCCGTGCTGCATATGCAAGCCTAATAATTTGTGTAATTTAGAAGTCCTGATCAAACTATCCACTAAACACATAATTTGGCCATAACAGCTCAAGGTTCCTACTGGAATCAAGGAATCGGTAAAGATCACCAGGTTTCCTTATTAATCGCCATTCATATTTATGGTGGTCGCCGTCTCAGGCGTTCGAAATACCCTAGACGTGCTCGGCCTCACAGGCTAAGGATTCCCAAGGAATCAGGAACCGGTTACACGCACCCGGCTTCCCTACTAATCACCACATGTATTCATGTTGGTCGATCATAGCTATCTTAGGTGTCTCAAGAACCCTAGATGTGCTCATTTGTTCTAAGTTGTTTTAATAAAACCTGCTAAATTTACAAGTGGAATTGTATAACAGGATAATAAAAGATACTTGGTCAATGAACAAAAATAAAAAATGCATTCAAAATGAAATGTATTTACAATATGCCACATGGGTTATTAATTGTACGCCTATTCGGCTCAAAAGATTACAATTCAAAAATTGTTACATAAAATTACAAGTAAAAACTACTCGGCTATAGGAGGATCGACCGCAGGATTGGACTCTACTTCACTCGGATTAGTAGCAGGTCCCTCTTTAGGCTGACCCCCCTGAGCTGTCTCTACTTGGTTTTCTTCCTCTGCCAGACGCGCTACTTCTTCCTGCTCCAGCCGGGCCTTTTCCTCTTGGTGCGCTGCCAAGTCCTTAAAAGAAGGGAACTCCACGTCATAGATAAGCTCGTCTGAGATATCCTCGTGAAGAGCCTGGCAAGCGGCCAGTATGTGCTCGCCGTACAGATACCCGCAATCGGCCAGCTTGCTTGTAATGTTGGCAGACGCTTCCAAAGCAGACTTGGTAGCTGTTTGGGACTCAGCTAGTTGCTTCTCTAGCTCTGCGTTCCTCTACTCAGCTTCTTTGAGTTTGGCCTCAGCCGCCCAGCATTTGGCTTCCTTGTTAATAGCTTTGCTCAATGAGGAAGCGAGCTTCTTCTGCAAGTTGGTCACCTCTTGCTCTTTGACTTGCAGTTGGACCTTGAACCGAGTGTCTTGACAGATCCGGCGCATAAACTCGGCACAGCGCGACATGACCTATCCAATTAAAAATCCATAAGCATCGCGAACCGAAAGAAATCAACCAAGATCAGAAGAGAAGAGTTAACTTACATAGGTCATATCTTGGAACATGATGGTAGAGAGGACGATCGTGTTCTCCTCTTTATACACCTTTTCCTCAGCAGGAAAAGGGAAGCATGCCTTCAAGGACGAATGCACGTCCAAGTCCCGGTATGAGGACTCAGGGTGTTTGAACCGAATCACCCCTGGGATGGACAGCTTGGGAGGAGAATTTGACCCCTCGGCTTTAACTGCCTCAGCATCCTACAAAGAAAGAAGCATGACGAACTGTAAGTACAAAGAACAGATAAATAATTGAAGTACGAATGAGTCGGCTCATACCTATGACGGGGCTTCTGTGTTTCTTGGTTTTTTTGGCGAGCGGCTCTGTGAATATGCCTGCTAAAGCCGACCTCTTACCCAACCCGAGCCCTCTCCTACACGCTCTTTGGTAACCGGTCTCTGACCGACTGCTTTCAGTTTTACCGGTTTCTTCCGGCTGTTCTCCATCGCCTTCTTCTTAGCAGCTAGCAGTTGGTTTTCAATGTCAGTGGTAGAATCCATGCCTGTAAAAAAATTAGTAAATACCAGTCGGCGGAGACGGTTCAGGCAAGTAAATGACGCTCTTTGTTTCCGAATCCCTTGCAAGAAGGTGATATCCAGCAATCGAAGACCACGCGGCTCCAACTAAGGACCACTTCCTCTGTTCTAAACCCTTAAAAAAGTCCACCACGTCATTTCTCACTCGGCGCATCTTGGGAGATAGGTTGTAAGGCTTGTCACAAGACCAGTCGGTGGGAAATTCGGGATAGTTTGGGTTAACGCGGATATAGAACCAGAACTCTTTGAAGTGGTATTTAGAGATGGAGCGGTTGTAAAAAAATATAACGGGGCAGCTTGAATAGCTGATAGTGGTCTTCGCCTTTGTCTTTCTTCAGGCCACAAAGTTTTATGAAGAAGGCGGCTGAAAAATCAAGACCCCCGTCCAATTCCCGGGGTAAAATGGTAATTTTACCATTTTACCCCACTTTTCAATATTTTCTGCATTTTCAAGCTGTTTTCAGTTCCGGTTTCAACCGGGCGGACCAGAAAATATTCTGAAACACGCACCAGCCTGTTTTTCACTTAGCAAAAAATTTCAAAACTTTCAAAATTAATATTCTTGGCTCCTTGCCACTTTCAAAATAATTTCTAATTGAAATTTCTTTGCCCTCGTTAACATTTTAATTGAATGGGCAAAATATTTTGTTTCAAAAATTCGTCAATTAAAATTTCAACTCATGCATTCACAAATGTTTTACGGTTTCTTTCGCATAATAGTGAATCTTTCTACAAGATCAAGATTCCTATATGCGAGGGGCAAACTGTTAGCACGGTCCGCTCGACCCGATGAGGAAATTATCCGATTACGCATCACGGGAATGACAAGAGCCACGCAAGTCGAATTGTCGTATCTATCCGCCAATCGAAAATCCGAAAAACCCTAAAAATCGTGTCCGATTTCACAAAACGGACCGGAAACTCCGAGAAAATCAAAACCCAGTCGAACCGGGCCCCGCTTACACTCAAAATATCCCTTGAAAAGGGGGATATTTACCTCCATAGGTAATTAGCCCGCGGGCTAATTACCTAGGGGGTAGCCTCCCCCTTTTCCCGGGAGGCTACCCCCTATTTACCTCCCTAGGTAATTGGTCGCGGGGCCAATTACCTATGTAATTGGCCCCATGGCCAATTACCTCCTCCTATATAAGGAGGTGCACCCCCCTTCCTTTGGACACAAGTTCGAATCCCGGTTTTCCCCAGAGCAAAACTCGTCAATTTTCGCTCCGAAACGCGTCAAAACTCTACCGGATTCAAAAATACTCGACCAAATCTCTTAGAGAATCGATATAAGTCAAGTTTCCCGAGGAAACTCTCGACTTAAACTCGACAAAACTCGCTCAAAACCAGTTTTACTCATGATTATAACTATAACTCGAGTCAAAACGCTCTCAAACCACCACAAACACTCTCAAAACCACTTCTGATTCAACTTTCCACAAAGTTATCGTCAGATCTACGGCAATTCGGTCCTGCATCGGCTCTCACGTCATCCTGGACTCGCGAAAAGGTAACTGAGGGTATAGGCTCCACGCCTTAAACTTTCTTTAAGTTATTTCATTCGTTTTCATTATGCACTTGGGGTAAGGAGCCACTGGCACTGCTTTACCATTTATTTTTCAATAAATTGCATTAATATGTGTAAATGAGCTTGCAGGTGAAGACCGGACACCCTAAAACAAAGGGAACCCTGTCCGGATTTTTATGAGAAATCTCAAGTAGCTCCATTGCTCTGCCGAAATTCCGGTTAGATTTTATTGCTTTACTAAGCCGTCATAATATCAAAATTATCTTAAAAGTCATAATTCTCAATTTTTGAATAAAGTTAGTAACCATTATATCCGAACTCAGAATCTCATTCTTCAGGTATAAAAATCCTACCACGGATCAGTATACCACAATTCC
>CAOJBI010194480.1:0-13530 GCA_948277035.1 Euphorbia corollata
TTGAAACATTATAAACATATATACTAGGTTTGTACTAGAATTCTAACATAATGAATACATTTCTAATTTAATATAAGATTTTTAACAGCTTTTATTATATTTCTAATAGATTGGTAGCAGATATCGAATAACTGAGAAAAACTTTGGATAAAATATATCACAATATATGACGTTTCAAAGATAGAAAAGAAACGATCAAATTTTTTTTAAAACAACATGTAAAAAAATGAATTGTTTGAAATAAATAAATAAAAAATACTAAACATGGGCATATAACGGAGAAAGCGAGTAGTGAAAGATAATCATGTAAATAAACATGTATTTTGAGTAACTAATTACCTTAGGATGACATAAATTTTATGTAAATAGGTATTGCATTTGCTATGTTCAGAATCAAGGTCACCCACTTAATTGTATTCGTATAAATAGAGTTACTAAATGTTCACGTACCAAAATATTTTCTCACATAATTGAACTCGTAAATATTCTTTCAAAAGAACTCAAGTCAAAAGCGGAAAGAACTCATAACAATTTTATTTATCCTTTTACGGGACTTGTTTATTTTCTTCTGCTACCGTCTAGGCCTTTTTGGCATCAGTTTATCACAATTTGCATTCAGCTTGTGTTGGACTTGATTGAGAGAACTGAGCTTGAATATGATTAAACACAAATATATACTTAGACAACACACTAAGCTACAAATATTAAATTCCAATAATATTTTACACATTTTTTTTTCAAACGAAGAGGAAGATAGTGTAAAAATTGCAATAGCAAATATACAAGTTTTTAATATTTAAAATTGCAATAGCAAATATACAAAGTTCTTAATATTTGAATTTTACTAGGAATGTAATGTATACGATAGGTTGAGTATATTAAAATAGTAAAAAAATAAAAATTAATAAAAGACGAAAATACTCGTATAAGAAATACAAAGAAACTTAATATGATTTTATAATGAAATTTCAAAATTTTTCTTAAAAAACAACATACTACAAGTATATTTGTAAAATAGAAACATATCACCCTAATAACTCCAGTTGATTTCATTTTTTTATAAAGAATTTATTTTAATTAGATAAATAAAAGAAAAGATGAATTAAGAAAGAAACATAAGTCAAAATTTTTGGATAAAACAAAAACATTAAAAATGGCAAAGTTGTAAATAGATAGAAAAGAGATGGCATTAACAGAAAGAAAACCAAACTAGAATAAAACCCACTCACATGCTTATAATATAAACAGAGCAAAACCAATTGAATATCAATCCCATCCTCTGCCCCTTCATTTTTCACCACTCTGTAATAAACAGAGCAAATTCAATTCATACAAACAACAATCAGAAAAAGCCCCAAACCCATTTCACCATTTATGTGTAAAGTATTCATTTTTATATATAAAAAGGAAAGGAAAAGGGGAATGAAGCAAAGAATCTGATCTCCTCTGTTTCTCTCTCTTCTTAGTCCAGCTATGGACTTTGTATGAGCTAAGAGGAAGAAGAACCCTTCAAATCCAAAGTTACCCACAACAATTTCTGCTTTAGTTTTGGTGTTTTCATGGCTGCTTCTGGTGGGTTAGTTTCTGAGTCAGCTGATGTTTCTCAGTGGCTCAAAAACCTACCATTAGCACCAGAGTATCATCCTACTCTTGCTGAATTTCAAGATCCAATTGCCTACATTTTCAAAATCGAAAAGGAAGCTGCTAATTTTGGCATCTGTAAAATTGTGCCTCCTGTGCTTTCCGCCCCAAAGAAAACCGCTCTTGCTAACCTCAACCGTTCCCTAGTTGCCCGTTCTGCTTCCAAAACCCAACCCACATTCACTACCCGTCAACAGCAGATCGGATTCTGCCCTAGAAAGCCCCGTCCGGTTCAAAAACCCGTTTGGCAGAGTGGGGATGACTACACATTTCAAGAATTTGAAGCTAAAGCTAAGGCCTTCGAGAAAAATTACCTTAAGAAGTGTTCAAAGAAGGCATCTTTATCTCCTTTGGAGATAGAAACCCTTTACTGGAAAGCTACTGTTGATAAACCTTTCTCTGTTGAGTATGCCAATGATATGCCGGGCTCTGCTTTCTCTCCGAGGAAGAGTGGTGGGAAGGAAATGGGAGAGGGGCTTACTGTGGGGGAAACTGAATGGAATATGAGAGGAGTTTCAAGGGCAAAAGGGTCATTGTTGAGGTTTATGAAGGAGGAGATTCCTGGGGTTACTTCACCTATGGTGTACATTGCTATGATGTTTAGTTGGTTTGCTTGGCATGTGGAGGATCATGACTTGCATAGCTTGAACTATTTGCATATGGGGGCTGGGAAGACTTGGTATGGTGTGCCTAGAGAGGCTGCTGTTGCCTTTGAGGATGTTGTTCGAGTTCATGGATACGGAGGAGAGATTAATCCTCTCGGTGAGTTATACTTGTGCTCAACCATGGTCTAAATTACTTGTTACATTAGAGTAACTAAAGAATCAAGTAAATTAGGCTATAACAGGCATGTTCATTTGTAGTCTGCTGCTAAAAATTGAGTTGTATGTTGCAAAACTGTAGCTACAGTAAAGATCAAATAGTTGATATGATTATTGGGTTAATCATATTGTTCTTGCAAATTTGGAGAGTTTAATAATATAGCTTAGTGATATGGAATAGTACAAAGTATGGTGAGATTTGGTGTCGTTAATGCATGATTTAGCTTGCATTCAGAGTACTAGAGCTTCTGGTTTAACTGAAATGCAAGCCAGTTTGGACAATGGGATGATGATGGTTGAATTGAATTTTACGCTGAAAAATACTTCTGAATTAACTAATTCAAATCTGCATTTTTCATTTGGTTTCTGTCAGTTACATTTTCTGTTCTTGGTGAGAAGACCACAATTATGTCACCTGAAGTTTTTGTTAGTGCTGGAGTACCATGCTGCAGGTGCGCTTTCAATCTCTGTAATTCGGGTGTTGAAGTATTTAAGTTGCTTATGTTTCACTCTGTTGAGACTTGGGAGTTTGTTAATGTTCATATTTGTGTGTATAAAACTAAGTATATGCAGAGTGATTTGATGCAATTCTTATTGATTGTGGTTATCGCTATTGATGATCAGTTACAAGTTCTCTTCCCTTCAGTAAACATGAAAATTGGGAATTGAACTTCAAAACTAATATCAAAAAAATCTCAATTTGTGTAACCCGGTAATGATGCGAGTTTATCTGCATATAATCAACTCTTGTTGCATCTGAATCAGGTTAGTGCAAAATGCTGGAGAGTTTGTTGTAACTTTCCCAAGAGCCTATCATTCAGGCTTTAGCCATGGTAAACTTTATGTTTCATTCTAGTATACTTGTTTCCTGTAATTATTTGTTTTATCTTCTCATTTAGCTGTTTTTCCTTTTGATTAATGTGGATGTTCATAATTTTGAATATAGGGTTTAACTGTGGGGAGGCAGCTAACATTGCTACTCCTGAATGGCTAAAGGTTGCCAAAGACGCTGCTATTCGAAGAGCTTCAATCAATTACCCACCAATGGTGTCTCATTTCCAGTTACTCTATGATCTTGCTCTTGAGCTATGTACAAGGTATGCTTGTCAAGTAGACTTTCCTTTCGGATTCTAAAACAAAAACTTAGTCTTTTTTCCCATTCTCCTATCTTCCAAAGATATTATGCCTTTTCAACTTTCAAGTTGTTTTTTTCCAAACTCATATTCATTCTGCATTTATGGAAACAATTGTATACTTGAGAGATAGTTTTACATAGACCTAGCTGTTGTATATATAGCACAACTCATATTTTGGTCATTTTGTTTTTGCAGAGTACCTATGAGCATCGGTACTAAACCACGGAGCTCTAGACTAAAAAATAAGCAAAAGGATGAAGGAGATACTCTGGTTAAACGATTATTTGTTGAAAACATAGTTCACAACAATGACCTGCTTCATAAACTTGGAAAGGGATCATCAGTTGTGCTTCTTCCTCGATGTTCTTCAGACATTTCCGTCTCTCTGGGGTTTTGCAGAAACAAGGGAATCATGAAGTCTTCAGAAAGTTCAGTTCCTTACGAAACAGTGCCAGACAGGAGCCTTGGATTCAGCCAAGTGAAAGGCCCATTTTCAATGAAAACAAAGTTCACTTCCCAGTGTGATAGAAGTCTGTTTTCCTCATTGAATGGATTTGACCCTCCACAAAATTTGGTCTCTGGCACTGAAAATGAAGGAAATGGGAATTTTGAGAGGCTGTCTGATCAGACACTGTTTTCATGTGCCACTTGTGGAATTTTGAGTTTTGATTGTATTGCTATCATTCAACCAAGAGAGGCGGCTGTTAGATATCTCATGGCTGCTGATTGTAGCTTCTTTAATGACTGGATCGTTGGTCCTGGAGTTACTAATGACGGGTTCACTTTAGCCGGTGGCAGAACAAATACTTGTGAGCAGAATCCCTTTTTAAGTATGTTCTAATCTATCTACTTACACTATCATCTTCCCTTCTGTAGTTTTTCTAAATACCTATTATAGCTGTAATGCTGCATATATATAAAATGCTTGATTTTTCATTCTCAAATTGCAGATCAGAAGGTAGGGGCTTCATACACAAAATTACAGGGGGATACTTCTGCTCTTAGCCTACTAGCTTCTAATTATGCAAATTCATCCGACTCTGAGGATGAGATGGCTGAACCATTTAATGGTGAAAATAACACATCTGATTTACATTCTTTTACGCTAGAGTGCCATGAAGATAGATCTGGACCTGCCAATTTCAATGATGGAAGCGATATAAAACATCGTTCCTCGGTTGTTCATGATACCGAATTCAAAAGAGTCGTACTAAGAGAGGATAAACAAGTGCCATTTTCCCGAAAATCTGACAAAGATTCTTCTAGTATGCATGTCTTTTGTCTTGAGCATGCTGTAGAAGTGGAAGAACGATTTTGTCGAATAGGAGGCGTTAATATATTACTTCTCTGTCATCCAGGTGTGTTATTTATGTATGCTAAATCTCTGTAAATTTTTGGATTCATTCTTATTTTCATGCATTTAATGGCACATTATGATTTATCTGTACTTTTGCAGAGTATCCCAAGATAGAAGCCGAGGCAAAGTTAGTGTCAGAAGAACTGGGAATTGATTATTCCTGGAATTATATTACTTTCCATGACGCCACCAAAGAGGACGAGGAGAATATACAATCAGCTTTTGACAGTGAGGAAGCAATATCAGGCAATGGAGATTGGTCTGTAAAGATGGGGATTAATATCTTTTATAGCGCTAATCTTAGCCGATCTTCCCTTTATAGTAAGCAGATGCCTTATAACTCTGTTATATATAATGCTTTTGGTTACACATCGCCATCAAGCTCGCCTTCGCAGTTTAAGGTTTATGGCAGGCAAAGAAAAGTGGTGGTTGGGAGATGGTGTGGGAAAGTTTGGATGTCAAATCAAGTTCACCCTTTACTGATAAAACGGGATTCTGAGGACAGAGATTATGAAAATGAACAAGATAGAAGCTTTAATGGTTGGAGTATTGCAGATGAGAAGTTTGAAAGAAAACCGAAAAAAAGCTGCAATAGTAAAACCACCTTGGCTGCAACAAAATTAGCGAGGAAGAGGAAAAAGGCGATGATCAGTGGCCAGACAAAAAAGGTGAAATGCCATTTGGCAGGAGATGAGGGCGTTACTTGTAAGCCGGATATACGAGTTTATAGCAGGAAGCAAAGAAAGCATATTCAGAGCGAAGTTTCGTCTGATTCTTTGAAGTATGGGAGAGATGGTGAGAGAAAATATGAAGCTTCGGATAATTCATTGGAAGGAAACGTTCATCAGAGGAACCGAAGATTTCTTAGAAGCAAAACAGCCAAATATAACGAGAGTGACAATGATGTTACTTACGGTCAAAAGAAGAAATACAGATTTTCTAAGCAAGCCAATAATGTTGAAAGGGAAAGTGAGATTTCAGATGGTTCGCTGGATGGGGATATTCATGATCGACATAGAAGATTTCCTCGAAGGATGCAGAACAATTTTTTTGAGAGGGAGAATGCTGTTGTTTCAGATGATTCACTTGAGCAGAGTTTTCTAGGGAGGGTTTGCAGAAGAAAACGAAATGCATATAATGTGAAGGATGATGAGAATTCTAATGATTCAGAGGAATATAGTTCTCTTAAGCACAGTCCAAGGATTTCGGGAGGTAGCGAAGTGAAATATATTGACAGGGAGGATGATATTTCTGATGACTCTATCGAAAACTCAGATTGGCGGCCCTTGAGGACTCTTAAAGGTAAAAAGGCGAAATTCGTTGAGAGGAAAGATGCAATTTCAGATTGTTTACTGGAGAGCAATATTCATTGTCAGCCAAGGATTCCAAAAAGCAAAAGGACTAAATTTTTTGAAAGGGAAGATGCAATTCTTGATGAATTCCCGGAGGACAATGTTTTTCTGAAGCATTTACGGATTCCTAGAATCAAGGACAAGAAGTTAGAACAAGAAGATGTATCAGATGATTTACGGGACGATAATGGTCGATGGCAACTTAGGAAAGCTTCTAGAACGAAACGTATTGCGAGGGAAACTATATCAAATGATTCGGAAGAGGAGGATAATGATGTGTTGGACGAAAAACCGCATTGGCATTCAAGGAAGATATCTGTAAGCAAGCAAACCAAAGTTATGGAGATGGAAGATGCAGTTTCTGAAGATTCAATGGAAGAAGATCATTCTAGCAAGTACCAAAGGATGAATCTCAGAAGCAAACACAGGAAAATTGTTCCCAAAGTGAAACAACAACGAGCTAAGCCAAAACAAGAGAATGGTAAAAACCAGCAGCAGCATGTCGAAGAGGAGCTGGAAGGCGGGCCTAGCACTCGCCTTAGGCAAAGGCCCTCAAAGCCACCTAAAGAGAAGCTTCAAAACATAGGCAAGAAGATTCAGACCACTCCTTCAGCTAAGCCTTTGACTAACACAAAAAACGCAAAAAATAAATATAAGTGTGACATAGAAGGATGCACCATGAGTTTCGGGTCAAAGCAAGAACTAGCTCTTCACAAAAGAAACATTTGTCCAGTCAAAGGGTGCGGAAAGACGTTTTTCTCGCACAAATATCTAGTGCAGCACAGGCGAGTGCACTGTGATGACCGGCCCCTCAAGTGCCCCTGGAAGGGCTGCAAGATGGCCTTCAAGTGGGCGTGGGCTCGAACCGAGCACATAAGGGTTCACACTGGGGCCCGCCCTTATGTCTGTGCGGAAGAAGGATGTGGCCAGACGTTCAGGTTTGTGTCGGATTTCAGTCGCCACAAAAGGAAGACTGGCCATTCGGTGAAAAAGAACATAGCTTGATTTATGACAATAACATCTGGATTTACATTGTTGTTGAAATGACTGAGTAGGGCTAGGTTTTAATTTAGTGTTAGAAATTCCCTGTAATTGTCACTGATAATTTAAACCTGTCACTCTCTCTTTTGGGTCTTATTTTGCCCCATTTATTCACTGCAATCTGATCAATTGCTAGGCTTCTCCATTAACTTTGAAATTATTTTTCAGACTTTAGAATATCTTTTTATGATTGCGGTCGGTTTGAGATGTTTTTTCTCAACTCAAAAGCTGCTATTCAAGATCAAGTTTGTAGGAGATTTTTTTTTAAGGCAATAGTTGTCAAACTTGATTCTATGCACTTTCTTTAAATACCATTAAATACTAATAATGATGTGATATAACATGGCTAATTAATCATTTTTAACCTTCTTTAATTATTATTTTTAATTAATTGAAATTGTTTATTGTAATGCCCTAGCTAGAAGTAGAATGTCCTGTTCTTTTGGACTACAATTCAGTTAAGTTCAGTTAAGTTAAGTTTAGGCATACGTAGTTATAAATTTACACTGAAATAAGTTCAATTTAGGTAAGTTCAGTTAAATTCAGTTCAGCTTTCAAAAGTTGAAGAGAACAGAACCGAAGTCTTAATCAAATAATTTATAACACATTTATACTTTATATTTATATTTTAACAGACCATCTGTTTTTAGTAAAAAAAGAAAAGAAATGGAATTTGGCAATGAAACAAAGTCTATGGTTGATGTTATATCTTCAATAAAATTCATTAATTTTTTTCTTCATTTATCTTACTATTCTACTTCTTAAACTATAGGGTGACAACATTATAAGCTAATCAATAGTTATAAAACTCTTCAACTTGCTTTTGTTAATGTTGCGAATACACGTGTTGGTCACCAAGTTGAACTCATTAACGTATATTTTGCTTTGTTCACACATTGTAATGTAATCACATGACTCATTTTTCAGATGTTCTTAAAACTAAATTACACATTAATTTTTCAACTAAGAAAAGAAAAAAGATATATGTTTTTTACATGATTCACTTAATTAAAATAAATGTTAACATTAGGATTCAATGAGACGTTAAAAGACCAACTATGGGAAATGTCTAACTTGTCCATGCTCTTAATAAAGAAAAAAAAAACTACATTAATTTAGTATTAATACCTTAATTTTTTATTATGTTGTATTTAAAAAATCATAAAATAATAAAAATATTAGAGAATAATATTATGTTATTTTTAATCTTCTTCTACCTTATATAATTTTCCCAAATCACAAAAATACTATTTTCATCTCCCCTGTCTCAGGCTCTCAGCTCAGCTACTTTCTGCAATTAGGGTTTCCCTACTGAGATGTGAAAGAACCCTAATGGAGCAGCACTTTGAAGAATCTAATTGCGTTACAGAGTCGAACGATTCAAACCCTAATTTAGAGTCTCAATTGTCTGAATCCTCTTCCAATGGTGATCCGGATGCTCTCCCATCTGATCAGACAGTTGAGCTCCATGAAGTGCTAGAGACTCAGCTGAATTTAGAAGAAGGTGAAAGCTTGGATGAGCCACCTTTACAGGTGAAGGAGGAAGTACATGAAGAAGAACTTGAGAAGTATGTGAAAAAATGCGAGGAGGACAAAGATTCTATTGGATGGAATCAAGAGGACGACTTTAACAGTGGAGAGAGCAATGGCGGCGAAGAACAAGATCACGGAAGCATCGGGGACAAGTTCGGTGATGAGGTCGAAAATAGGGATGAGATGAGCAATGGTTACACAAGGCATGTGTATCCTGTAAGACCTGAAGCTGAAGATTGTTCCTTCTACATGAAAACTGGGAATTGCAAATTTGGATCTAACTGCAAATTCAATCATCCCGTCAGAAGGAAAAACCAGGTTTTGCAAATGATTTTTTTGTATCTATTTGAGTATATTTTAAGTCCAGTTTTAACTCAAAGTATGGGCAAAGCATGTTGTTTTAAGCTATAATTGACTATATGTTGCTGTCATTATGATTTTTGGCGGGAATTGTTTGATTTGGAAGGCATGTTAATACAGAGGGATGGAAGTTTTTGTTGTCAGTATTGTGAACCCCAATTTTCTTGATGTAAGTAATTCTGGGGCTATATTTTCTATTGGTTGTGCAATTGGCTTTTGCAGTGTGTATAGTCAATTATATGTTTACATTTGTTACTTTAAAAGGCATCTTAGGTTTAGATCTTGTTATCTGATCCATTTAAGTTTCCTGTTGTTGTGAGTTTCATTGTTGGATCTATGTCAAGATGAAAGTTTGCCTGAACTTTAATCTTTGTCCTCTGTTTTTCTCATTTTTTAGGGTTCAAAAGAGAGGGTGAAGGAATGGGAAGAAGGAATGGAGAGGCCAAACCAGACAGAATGCAAGGTAAAATTCACTGCACTTCATTTTTAATAAAATAAACAACTTATACCCTTTAGCTTGTTATACACACTGTCTTCTTTTGTGGAAATATTTTCAGTTACATCTAATCAATCATTGATTGTTAATACTTTTCAATACGTAGTAAAATCCCTGTAGCCATTATTAGCTTTTTCCCGTCTTTTGATCTACTTAAAAGCTTTTCTTGGTTCATAGTTTCAGTTTTACCTTGGGTTCAGGCATGGATGCCAAATCAAACCCACATTATTTTAGGCAGGAACATTTTTTTTGAAAAAATTGAAATTTAGGTGAATATTTTGATTACATAGAACCTATGATACTCGGACCCTTCTAAATGGCAGCCGGACCAGTGTCGACACGACAATGACATGGACTCCGACATTTTTGCTGTGTCGGATCCGCCAGAACTCTTGGACACTTCTGAGAAAGGTTTGTTAATTTAATTTTTCAATTAAATAATTAATTAGATAATTATCCTTTAATTAAAGGAGAACAAATCTCAACGTGATTGATTGCCTTTCTTTATTTAATACTAATCAGTCTAATTGGGAAATCCTATTAAATATAAAATACTGCTATAATTCAAACTCTATTCACTCATAATTAAATTTCAAACTAATTACTCATTAATTAAATGCCTAATTTTTTGTTTCTCAATCCAACGTATTTATTTTTGCTTTTATGTTTCATATGGACTATGTTTTTTGTGAATGTTATGATTCTGTTTGTTGTCTAGACATTGAATTATGATTATGGTTGTTGTTTGGACATTGATGTTATGATTATGATTCTTGTTTATACATTATAATTCAGTTTATATATATATATATATATTATTGCAAGTAAAATTGCCGTGTCCCCGCACCCTTGTCCAAATTTAGGACAGGGTCTCAGTGTCCAAAATTTTTGAGCTTGCTGTACTAGACATCCGGATCTGTACCCGTGTCGAACATTTTTAAACAAGTCCATGTAATATAGCATAGAACATACTGAGTTCATTATTTATTTGAAGTGAATTCTGTAGTTTATCAAGCAAGTTGTTTTTCTTCTACATCTGAGTATTCATGCAATTCAATTTCTGCCGCATTTGCATATTTTCTTTCTTGAGTTTGGTGCAGTATTACTTGAGGACAGGAGGCTGCAAGTATGGAAAGGATTGTAGGTACAATCACTCAAAAGCAAGATCTCCTGCTTTTCCTCCCAAAACAACAATTTTCCCAGCTTCAGACCTTAACTTCCTGGGTCTTCCAATCAGGCCGGTATGTTGATCTCTATTGCTAAGTTGAAGTTTTTGGTATATTTAGTTTCCTCATTTATACATCTTCTCTTTATTATAAATGGATGAAGAATCTTTTAACATGTCTCATTAATCACAGGGAGGGAGAGAGTGCCCATATTATATGCGCAATGGCTCCTGCAAATACGGAGCTAATTGCCGGTTTAATCATCCAGATCCTACTGCTGTCGGAGGAAGTGATCCACCTTCAGCATTCGGGAATGGTAGCTCTGCTCCTTTACAGAGTTCGTCACAATCAAATGTAGCATCATGGTCCTCTCCCAGAGGATTAAATGAAACTCCTTTTATACCAATTATGTATCCACCCACACAAGGGGCTCCTTCACAATCTCCAGATTGGAACGGATATCAGGTCAGTTGTCTTCCTCCCTAATTTCTATCTACTTGTCATTGATTACTAGAATTCTTAAATATTTTTTATTTTGCTGACTTGTAATTAGTATGCAAGATGTCTATATACTTAATTTCACATGTTGTTCTTCTATTGCGTTTAAGTGGAGTTTTCTTAAAGCAGTTAAAATATGAGTTATTTTTATTTCCTCCAATTTGTCAGTTAAATATAGGATGAACGTATAATATGTGGTGATTAGAGTATAATCAAACAGTGAGCATATATACTGTACGTGGTGATTACGGTATAAGCCAAAAGCGAGCATATATGATATTTGAGAAATTGAAAGTACTGAATACTTTCACCAAACTTTATCTCCATTCGCATATCACAGGAATTTGTATGTCCTCGTGTAAATATTTTCAAATGTCTTGAGATTTTCTGTTCTTGTTCGTTTACATACCTTTGCAAACATCTCTATCCAATAGGAATTTATTGTGCTTGTTCATGCATCCATATTTCCTGTCAGTTTTCGAAAACCGAAATTTGACTCGTTTCCACCCAGTTTCCTTGCATATTTTTTTAGAAATGGCGTTTCCTGGTGTCTTTTCCAGTGCTACCTAGGTAATGACATGGTAGAACTGCTTTCCTGCATTATTCTTGATGTAATAGATGCTGCAAGTGCTGGAAATTTAACTTTGTCAAGAGTTGATTGTGGAAAGCGAGAAAGGTCATGGGAACAACATTAGAGTTGAAGGCATATTTGTTAGTCAAAACCAGTGTACAAGGATAATGCTATGTTTTTTTCAACTTATAAGTAGATGTACTAAAACGAATATTTCAGTGTGAATTTATAACTGTACAGTACTGAACTGATTGAATGGAAAACAAGTTGACAAGAACAGGCCTAATAATTTATTTAATAAAAATGTATTTAATAGTTAATTAATATTCTATTTATATTTATTCATCTGTATGAGTAAAGAACAAGTGTATTTCTATATGCAAGGCGCTTTATCTTTATCTTCAGATTTTGTTTTGTATTCACTTGATGGTTGAGCCTATTTTGCGATTGAAGACCATATATTTTAATTTTATAAATTATCAAAATTGCTATCCCACCGATTGTGTTATTTTTTGTTTTCAAGGCTCCTGTTTATCCACCTGAAAGGAATATGTGTCCTCCTCCACAATATCTCAGAACTCCTGCTAGTGATATCAATGCCTATCCACATCAGAAGAAGATGCAATTTGAAGAATTCCCAGAACGACCCGGCCAACCAGAGTGCACCTTTTATATGAAAACTGGGGATTGCAAGTTTAAGTTTAACTGCAAATATCATCATCCAAAGAATCATAACTCAAGGTCACCTCCTTGCATCTTAAGTGACAAAGGCCTACCTCTAAGACCTGTAAGTACATCTCTTCCTCATCATATACTTGTTAAATTTAAAAGGACTCTCAAAACTCCCAACATAAGTTGTGAAAGTACCGTTCTTCCGATTACACAATAGGATGACATCAACAGCGCGTTGGAAGTGTAATGTCATCAGCAAAGTTTTCCAATATATTTTTTTTTCTGTCAAAAAACTTGAACAATATTTCAGAATATCAATTTAAATTATTGAACGCTTGAGATTATTTCGGGTTATACATGAGACGTCTGAACTGATTCAAGTATGTAGCTTTAGCATGAATAATGTTTCATTTGCTGCTTGACCGACCTGTCTGAGATTATATAATTATACTAGATAGATTTTCAATTTTCAAATGTCTTTCTTGACCAAGTATTTGGCTTTCATATACAGGGTAAAAGTGTCTGTTCATACTACAGCAGCTATGGTATCTGCAAATATGGCCCTGCCTGTAAATTTGACCATCCAATACAAGTAACTCCATCGACATGGCCTGTTGATAACGAAAATACTCCATATGGTGATGACTCCTGGGCTGAAGAAGAGAGTAGAATGGCTAATGCTGGAAATGGTACTGATACTCCATATAGTGATTCCTGGGCTGAAGAAGAGGCTAGAATGGCTGATACTGGGAATGGAAACGGTACTGCGATTCAGCAGTCAGTGTAAAAAATTTTCACCAGTTGATTTGGTTTATTAATAACAAGAGAAAACAAAGCAGTCTGAAATTTCTTGGTAACACATGGATCATCTATTACTTTATTTATC
>CAOJBI010194972.1:0-17500 GCA_948277035.1 Euphorbia corollata
GATACAGAGCTTAAGCTATATGAAATCTAATCCTCAAGTATTTTCAATCTTAAAGATGAAGTTAATGCACTTACTCGTGAATGAAGATGCTTCAAAGTTCTAACCAAAGACCTTTTCTCTAGAACTCTCAATCTTCATCTCCTTCCCTCTCTCTATGCTATTTTCGCCCTTCTGTATTCTAATTTCCCTCCCTCTTTCTCTCTCTGGAAGTCTGCCTATATCAGCTCCCTTCAATCCAAAACCCTAAAATGCTCCACTCACTTTCCCACTCATCCAACATTCCCTTAATTGAGGCCACTCAGCCTCAAGAATAAGTGGAAAGCTGGATCCCAGGATTCTTGGTCGGATTTTGGCTTTTAATGAATAAAATAACGAAATTCGACAGCAAATGCGGACTGATGTATGCGATGTCGTTAACGATATAGGCAATATCGTTAACGACATCGCAATGTCGTTAACGACATTGCCAATGTCGTTAACGACATTGCCAATGTCGTTAACGACATCGACATATAAAACGGGTTGAGCTGGATATTTGGGCCTCCAATTGAGACTTGGATTATTCAAATGGTTTTGGGCCTAATTAACAACTAGTTTAAGCTGAGAAAGAGACCGCAGAAACTCGAAACGACGCAGAGAGCTTTTCCGGACGAACTTGGGGTCCTGCCAAAAAACGAAAGACTAACGAGGAAAGTAATTTTATGCCTTCATCATTGTTCTTGTGAGTGAATAAAAATCCCGTGCTCACAGGCGCACATTGTATAATTTATATCTCGAGTCGTTATATAACTTACATGCTGCATTTTATGGTTTCCTTTATGAGTTTTGTATTTGTTTTAGGAGTTCAATTGCAGCTGCATTTTTTGTGTCTTTCCATTACTGTTTATTTTTAATAGACTTTAATCATGTGTATGTATCTAAGGTTTGAAATACTATGATTTTGTTACATGTCGTACTTTCAAGTTCAACTCGATTTTTTTCTATATAAGTGTGCCTCCCCGAACTCCAGATCCTGAGTCCGTCATTGTCCATTGAATCTACCATTGTGCTTGTAATTTCGCTCATCATCAATTCATTTGTGGCAACTGTGTTTGCAAAAGCTTTTCATGGCACACAATAAGCTAACAATATTGGCCTCGTTAATGCTAGGCAATACCTTCAAGAAAAATACGAGGAAGGCGTTTCCCGATTTTATACAAATGGCCCATAGGATTTATGTTTTGTCCCGGCCCCAAAAAATCAGGAATGGACTGCCTGGGAAAAAGGTTGTAGCTTGGTCTAATAAAGCTGTTTTTCGGTTGTAATACACTGTTAGATGTACATGTCTCTTATTTTGATTGGTTGGTGTTAGGGTCAGGTTCGCTTCCAGTTGTTAACAAGTGTATCGTATTAGTTGCTCTAATTTTTGTGTGTTTGCAGCTGACATCACGGATTATCCCGGGCGTTATCAATGGCTACCTTTTGGTTGACTTTTTCTCAAGTGAAGTAACTGGTTTTATTTTCACTAGACTTTCATCTTTTCAACTGAAATTGAAGATACTGAAACTGAAATGATCAGAACTGATTTGAATAAACTGAAATTGAAATGATCAAAACTTATCTGAATAAACTGATACTAAATATATTGAAACTTAATGAAAGATTATTATTATATCAATAATAATAATAATAATAATAATAATAATAATAATAACAACAACAACAACAACAACAACAACAACTATAACAATAATAATAATTCATAATATTACACTACTTTAAAATATTAAAATATTAATAACAATAATTCATGTATTTTAAAATAATATTATATTATAATAAAATTTACCAAATCATCTTTTAAATGTCATTTTATCCATTTTTTAAATTAATCAAATTTATATAATTTATAATTTTATTTATTTAATTTTTTAAAATAAATTATAAAGGGCAAAGAAGTAATTGACTATTTATTTGCTTTTATAATATATATAGATATTAAATGTAAAGAAAAATCTCAAACATCACCGAATGCGACTCAAACTTAGAATTTGTAGAGTCCATGACTTTCATTTGAACCATTAGGTTCAAATACTAACAAATTTTAAATGATTTGGTCTCTTGTCCTAGTATTTGATCCCTTTTCTACGTGACACATTTTTTGACAAGTTGTTAGGAAAAAAAAATTAAAAACGGCAATTTTATATTGAAAAATTGAAAAAATGAGAAAATATATACACTGTAAAAAAATGTGAATAGATATCATAACAGGGAACACAAGTATTGGTAACAACTGATTTTAATTAGAGAATATAGGTTGAGATGTGCATTTTATTTATCGTATTTAGCAATCACATTTCATTTTTTATTAATTAATAATTCTAATTGTTTGAATACTAATCAGTACGCAATATTCTTCCGGAAAAAGTTAAAAAAAAAACATAAAATTTAGCAACAATCTTTAGAAAAACTGTATCAATTAAATAAAAGTAGTATAATTTTACTGCTTTTAGATTTTTTGAGTTAAAAAGAAAAAATAATACGCAAATTATTTATTAAACGTATAGGACAGGTGCTACTTTTCCTAGTTGTTGTTTTTTTTTTAAATATAGTTGTGTTTGAAATTTATTAGTCTATATTTCTTTACTTATAATGGGAACTAAGTTACTAATTTAAAAAGAATAAAATGTCAACTAACACAATGAAAATAATGTACGGAAAGGTGTTATAAGTTAAATCCAAAACCCGCTATCCTTCTGAAGTTCAAAGTAACTTCATAGATATTCCAACATTTAAAAAATGCATAACTTTGCTCTTTGAACGTCACGTGTCAGTTTCTGATTGAAAAAAGAAAATAAGAAAAAATGACATATTTAAAAGTCAAACGGACTAGAAATTAACATGTGACATTCAGGGAGTAAAGTGATGATGCATTTTTTGAAAGTTGAGGTAGGTACGGACCAATTTAAAAGTTCAGGAGGACAGCGTATTTTGTGAAATAATTTGAAATACTTTTCGATGCATTAACCAAAACTTTTTAAAAGTCAATGTATTAGCAAATTGTTTATGACATTATTGTTCATCAACTACACACATTGAAAATATAACATGCATGTTATGCACTTGTAGGTAATAAATATATACATTTATAAGACCTCTAAACTAGTAGTTATGAAAATACTTTCTCGTGGTGTTATAGGTTGACTTAGTATAAAGTATTATTGGGCTCTTTTTTTATGAGAATAATCTTTTTCGTGTAGTTTTTAAGTGTTTCTTGCGCTTGCCATCTAAATTAATTTCATGAACTATTTTATGATAGTTAATTTACTTATACATATTAGTCCTGGTTTAGTGAAATTGTTATTGCTGATTATTCCATTGTTGTTATCATTGTTTCTTGGTGAAACTAACTTGTTTTTTATTTCGGATGTAAAGTATATTTAAAAATGCAATTACATATTTATTGTTAATGAAATTTTTCGTTACTTAATATTTATTGTAATATATTTTGAAATTAAGCAAAATTTTTCGTTTATAACAAGACCTTTATTTCTTGTTATCCATAACGTTATTAAAATATCAATTAAGAGCTTTGTGAATGTAAAAAAATTAAATTTGAGACTCATCCATAATGATTATGTGTGTGATCCATGTCAAATATCAATGTGACCCATACAATATTTACGATAAACCAGATAGGCAAAAGAAAAAGTTAATAAAGACCAACCTGCATATCAATTAACTATTCATAATCATAATTTGAATATGCATTCCATCATTTACTAGGAGCCATTTTTGGATTCAAAGTAATATGAATACCCATGTAATATTTAGCTTCATCAAATTAATAAATAAAATGCCCTTCATACATTTTCTTTATAAATGCCTTGATGCATTTAAATATTTTACCTTATTGAATAAATAACTGCAATCACGTTTAATTTCTCTTTCGTGTTAATCAATGCCACATTTCGGGCTTAATTTCATTCGGAGTATATAAAATATGCATTTTTTTTTAATTTGGTACATGAATTAACATTCATGTACTGATATATTACCTTTCACAAAAGACATATAACTTGCTATCATAAGTTATTGAAATTAAAGGGATATTGCATATGCATTTCTAAAAAATTGAGGTAACTGTGTTTACATGGACAAATTTTTACATTATAAAGTAATGCATTTTTTGAAAGTTGAGTGAATTACAAAATCATCTAAAAATTTAAAAATATTTACTTTTTTGAGATAAGTTTGGAAAGTTAGTTTTAGATCAATAAAAAGAATAAAAACCCAAAATAAAAAAATAATAATTCAATTTAGTGAAAAAGCCATCCGAATAATAATAGTAATCAGAATATGTTTTAGCTTGTTTATGAAATATTAAAAAAAAAAGAAGAAAAGAAATTGAAAATGGTACTTACTAATTTTCAGGGAATCTTGTCAGAGGCTGATAGCTTAGGGTTTGTCTTTAAATGAGAGTGGGGAGGGGGTCACTTACTCAGCTCCCAATATTCCCTACTGCTTTGTCTTTGTGCCAGCCGTCTCCTTATTTGTGATCAAAACTCGAGAATATTACACCAAGTAATCGGTGTTACAAAAATGAGAAAACCAGAGAAATTACAACAATCCTAATTATAAGTTTTAGATTCGAATTGATCATTAAATTGGTGAAGCCATGTAAAAAGACAGTTATGAATTTTAAATATAATCGGATTAAATTAATAATCGAATTAAATTTTTTAAAACTTATTAAAATAATATTATCATGATCAATACGTTGATAAGAAAAACATGTAATAAAAATTATGATGCACTAATAACTAATAATGTTTTGTCAATAATACATAATTTACAGTTGATAGTTCAAATTCAAAAACTAAAATATGATATATGTGAAATGAGTGGGTCACTAACTTTATATTAGCCTAGATTAATTGAATAAAATAACAGTTTAAAATTAGATAAAATAACGGAAAGTAATTTAACAAATCCTTTAATATTTTAATTATTTATAAATTAGATAAAATAAGAAACTATTATATTGATTAATTTGGAAAATCTAAAAAATATTTAATAACTTATATATTAATTAGGCTCTGTTCTTTTCAACTTCTGAAACCTGAAATGAACTAAACTTAACTTAACTGAATTTAACTGAACTTAATGGACCTAAACTGAAGTGAGCTGAACTTAATAAACCTGAAATTAAAATGAACTTAAAATAATACATTAATTATTAAAATAATAGTAAAACCAATACTATTGAAAAATAATAAATAATCAATACTAAAAAAAATAATACTGGAACATATCATTTATTATTATATACAATAATAAAATTAAGTACACGGACTGTAATAAGAATAGTTTTAATAAAATGTTAATTATAATTAATAAATATAACTAATAATTCTAATATATCATGATAAATAATTATTAATAGATATAATAATAATTATATAAATTTAAATTTAAATAAAATAATTTTAATGACGTTAATAATAAAATACTGTTATAATACGTAAAATCATTTGATTATAATTTTATTATTTAAATAATGATTATTCTTAAAATTATACGTGAATAAATAATAATTATTATATTATCTTGTAGTTTGGATTAAAATTATCCTTTATTATTAAATTATAAATGATAAAAGTAATATTTTTTTAGTTAATAAGGAAAATGAGAAGGAAAAAAAAAGTTGTTTTGTTTGATTTTTGAATTTTTTACAATTAATTAATATCTCTAATGCCACGTATCACGATTTTACTGGTTTGATTTGTATAAACTTTACATGTAGCAGTAAGTGACTTTCACTCTCCACTTGAATGGTTGAGCGGAAATGAGGAAATTGGAATGTACAATATGTCAAAAATAAGTTATCTAGAAAGTTTTTTTTTTTTATGAAAGTTAAGGGGAATATAATTTTTTGAACCAAGTCAATGCAACTTATGATACATTAGGGTTTTAGAAAAAGTCAAAATAAATTTTTGACTCAACAAATCTCAAACTTATCCCAAAAATTATGTGCAGTTCTTAAGTTTGAGATTGAAACCGGAAAGAGAAGGATTCGAACCCTCGGTACGAATAATTCGTACAACGGATTAGCAATCCGACGCTTTAGTCCACTCAGCCATCTCTCCCGATTGAAAAAGAGTAATTATAAGGATAATTATTATGTTACATTACAGAGCAAGTAGTTCCATTATACAACAAGTAAGACTTGAAAAAAAAAAGGCTTTTCCTCTCTCTCTTTATTTATTACTTTAGATAATCATAATTACTTATTATATATAGATTTTAATTATATAAATTCGAATTCTATATTTATTAATTATATATTTCGAATTCGAAATTATCGATTTTTATATTCTAAAAATATATTCTATAATTTCTATTAATTCGAATATAGTTAATTATATATTTTTCGAATTTCTATTATTATTTTATTATTTATAGAATTCTATTAATATTAATAAAAGAATAAAAAATAATAAAAGAATAAAAAAAAAAGAATTGAAAATTGAAATATAGAAATTGAAATCGAAATAAATAGTTAACTTAATAACTAATTAATAACTAATTTCATTTAATAACTAATTAAATATTAAATAAAAAATATTCAAATATCCAATTAATTAAATTCAAATCAAATAATAAAATATATTCAAAATGTTCCATTGTCTTACTCGACAAAAAGTTCATTATATACGATAATTGTATCGTAGCGGGTATAGTTTAGTGGTAAAAGTGTGATTCGTTCTAGTAATTGAAACGAATAGTTAAGGGATCCCTTGGCTGATATTCGGATGAAAAACTTTATTCCTTAAAAGGATTTAATCCTTTACCGTCTCAATGAAAAATTCGAGGAAGAATATACATTCTCGTGATTTGTATCCAACAGTCAATTAGAAATTGAAAAATTGGATTATTAAATTACGAAACATAATTGTTTTTATTTTAATTGGATCAACCCTTTCAATTGAATAAGTATAAGTAAAGGATCTATGGAAAAAGATAGAAAAGTTTATTTCTAATCGTAACTAAATCTTCAAGATTTTCCTTGTTTTATATAATCGAAATTGAATTGAAGCAAAATTAAGTATTAAACGATGACTTTGGTTTACTATAGACATCGACTTCTTTTTTTTAACTCGGTGGAAACAAAATCCCTTTCCTAAGGATTCTATCAAATAGAAATAAAGAACGAAGTAACTAGAAGGATTGTTAATTGGGAAATTTGAATCCCACTTGTCTAGAGGGATCATCTAGAAAGTACCTTGGTTTGAATAACGAAAAGCTAACATAGATGTTATGGGTCAATTTGTTTTCACTCACGTCTTATCTTCTAGCGTATAGCTGGAAATTTATCCATATCCCATAAAGAAGCCGAATGAAACAAAAGTTTCATGTTCGGTTTTGAATTAGAGACGTTCAAGATGATGAGTCAACGTCGACTATAACCCCTAGCCTTCCAAGCTAACGATGCGGGTTCGATTCCCGCTACCCGCTCTAGATCTCTATACTCGCTAAAAACTAAAAACTGGAGATAATCTTTCTATAATCTAGAATCCATATATTTTTTTGACTATGTTATTATTATTAACATTATTATTAATAGTTATTAATAGAATCTATATTATTCTAACATTATTAATAATAATGTTAATAAAATAAATAGTTTATTTTTAAATATTAAAAATAAATAATAATACCAATTTAATCGAATATTTAATCTAATAATAAATATATTAATTTAACTCAAATTCATTAATTCAAATATTTAATACAAATTACTTTTTTTCTATTTTTGGATATTAATTTGATATTATTCAATATTAATATTAGTATAAATAATAGAAAATCGAAAAAATAGAAACAATATAAAAATTTTAGTATTTCTCTATTAATTTCTATTAATATATTATATTTCTATTAATATATTATAATATTATATAATTAATATATTATATAGAATAGACTATTGGTATATAGTTTCTATATACCATGGACTCTATAGAATAGAATATTCTATTCTCGAATAGAATTCTATTCGAATATATATCCTATGTAGACTCTATATTATATATATAATAATAGGTAAAATAGGTAATTATAATTTCTTAATTTGTAAAATTCTCTTGTGTATTCTTTTTTTTATAAACAAAAATTTTCAAAGAAAAAAAATTGGAATACAAAAGCGTCCATTGTCTAATGGATAGGACAGAGGTCTTCTAAATCTTTGGTATAGGTTCAAATCCTATTGGACGCAATTTTTCTCCATATATCCACATATTGAGTATTCGATCATTTAAGTAGTATATCATATATATATTTCATATTTCTATTATATTCTTTTTCTATATATATTATTTTTTTCTATTATTTTATTAGTATTCTAATTTTAAATTTGAAAGTGAAAGATTCCAAGTGATTAATTTCTTTATACTTGTTCCTGAACTAAAAAGCGTTCCTTCTGTTCCTGAATAGCTTCTTTCAAAAGGATTTCCGCTTCTTCGGTGAATGTTTTGGTAGAAGATATGATTTCTTCGAACTGAGGTTTATTCGTTTTTAAGTAGGTACGTAACTCTACAAGAAATTTCCTTACTTGTCCGATTTCTAATGAATCAAGATAACCATTTGTTCCGGTATAAATAGTCATTATCTGTTCCTCCACGGTGAGAGGCGCAGATTGGGATTGTTTGAGCAACTCACGTAATCGCTGACCTCTTGCCAATTGATTCTGAGTAGCTTTATCTAGATCAGAAGCGAATTGCGCAAAGGCTTCTAATTCGACGAATTGGGCCAATTCCAATTTTAACTTACCCGCCACTTGTTTCATAGCTTTAATTTGAGCGGCAGATCCTACTCTGGAAACCGAAATCCCCACATTAATAGCAGGGCGGATTCCAGCATTGAAGAGATCGGCGGATAAGAATATTTGTCCATCCGTAATGGAAATTACATTAGTAGGAATATAAGCTGAAACGTCGCCTGATTGAGTCTCGACTATTGGTAAAGCAGTCATACTTCCTTCCCCTAAACGAGAACTTGATTTAGCAGCTCTTTCCAAAAGGCGTGAATGCAAATAAAAGACATCTCCTGGATAAGCTTCACGACCTGGTGGTCTTCGTAATAGAAGAGACATTTGGCGATAAGCCTGCGCTTGTTTGGAGAGATCATCATAAATGATTAGAGTGTGTCGTTCACGATACATAAAATATTCAGCCAGGGCAGCTCCGGTATAAGGAGCCAGGTATTGTAATGTAGCCGGAGAATCCGCCGTTTCAGCTACTACAATAGTGTACTCCATTGCTCCTCTTTCCTGTAACATAGTCACTACCTGAGCCACAGAAGACGCTTTTTGTCCAATAGCTACATAAACACATATTACATTTTGTCCTTGCTGATTCAGAATTGTATCTGTGGCTACTGCTGTTTTACCGGTCTGTCTGTCCCCAATAATTAATTCTCGTTGACCGCGTCCTATAGGGATCATCGAATCAATAGCAATAAGTCCTGTTTGAAGAGGCTCATATACGGAACGTCTCGAAATAATACCTGGAGCGGGAGATTCAATTAACCGAGATTCCGAAGCTGCAATGTCCCCTCGACCGTCAATAGGCTTAGCCAGGGCATTTATAACACGCCCCAAATAAGCTTCACTCACCGGTATCTGAGCAATTCTTCCTGTTGCCTTTACGGAGCTTCCCTCTTGTATCAGTAAACCATCACCCATTAATACCACACCGACATTATTTGATTCCAAATTAAGAGCAATGCCTATTGTACCCTCTTCAAATTCTACTAACTCACCTGCCATTACTTCATCAAGACCATAAATGCGAGCAATGCCGTCGCCTACTTGAAGTACGGTACCAGTATTTACAATCTTTACTTCCCTATTATATTGCTCAATACGTTCGCGAATAATATTACTAATCTCGTCGGCTCGAATCGTTACCATGAGTCTTTCTTAATTTTTTTTTTTTTTTTTTTTTTTTTAATAATACCTTCAATAGAATGACTAATCAGTTATTTCAGAATGACTAATCAGTTATTTCTTTTATCGCCCCAAAGATCCCAAGATTAGCATTGATGGTACGTAAATGTAACTCATTGGTCAAACAACTATTCAGAGTTCCTAGAGCTCCTTGTAAGGCTTGCTGGAAAACTCGTTGTCGGACTTGATTAATCGTTCTTTGTTGTTCAAAATGAATGGTTTCGTTTTTGTAATTTTCTAATTGTTCCAAAGTCTTATAAGTTGAATTAATCAAATTCAATTTTTCTCGTTCTATCTCAGAGTATCCATTCGTTCGAAACAGATCTGCTTCTATTTCTACTTTTCGTAAGCGGGCCCGGGCTTTTTCCAGCTGCTCAAAGGCCCCCTCGCGCAGTTCTTCTGAATTTCGAATAGTATCCAAAATCCGTTGTTTTCGATTATCTAATAAATCACTTAATGAAAGTAGATTATCTTTCCAGCCATTGCAAAACTTCCATGATCTCTTCCCGAACCAAACATGAATCTTTCGATTCATTTGGCTCTCACGCTCAATTATTTCAATTACTTATGGGGAAAATCCCATATCTTTTTTGACTGAAATGAGCCTACCCTCTCTTTGCTATCCAGAATTCCTATTCAAAAAAAAATACGGAAACTAATCACTAATCCGAGACCGAAATATTCGGAGGACTCTTCTGACCAAACAAGTAATTGGCAGTATAAGTTGTTTTTTTTTTTCAAATCCAAAGAATTTACTTTAATACATAGGTTATCGACTCAGCATTGGATAAGAATGAGTAAAATAGTCATTTTTCAAAACAAAATGGTCAAATACTTTTTTCGACATGAGTGTTCTATACCGAAACCAATTTCCAACTATTTATTTTGAGCCCATTTTTTTTTTAATATAGTAGTAGAAAGAGTACCTTGCTGTGTTTAGACTTCAAACAGTTTAGCTTTAACCATATTAACAGTCCCCCCGTTATTGGTTGAAAGAGAATCAAAGTATATTTCCCATGAATCACGAACTGCTGCAGTTCTTAAAGATGATTTTCAAATTCTTTCAGAAGTAATTCGTGGGATCATGCATCTTTTCTTTCTTAGTTAAAAACGAAAAAAAAAAAACGCAGCTGGTTCAATTCAGCCTATTCTTGAAATAAACAACTCGCACACACCCCCTTTCCAAAAAAAATCAATACACCAAGGACTACACTTAGATTTATTGGATTTGTTGCGAAAATATCGGTATTAAACCCGAAACCCCCGGCGGGTGGCCAGTGACCCAGGAAAACGAAAGAATCGGTTACATTTTTCATATGATCTCCTCTTTTCTTATAAACTATAGATAGACTAATTATCTCTTTTTTTTTTTTACCTATTCGATTTTTTTTTTCTATTTCTATTAGAAATGCATTTTTTTTTTTTCAATTGCAAATCTCTACTAAGTATTGTTCGTATTAAAATTTCGTTTCGAATTCGGTACCAGGTTGCGTGTTAATAATATAGACTGTTGCAACATTCCCTTGAAAAAAAAAAGAGGGGGTTCAATTGGACTAAGAAGGGGGAAGGAAGAAAGCGAATTAGTATACTAATTCCTCATCCTCAAATCAGTCCTTCCCGTGGTAGGTTATTGGTTATTGTGCAAATAAAAAGAAATAAATAATTGTAGGAATGAAATCTTGATAGAATTCGAAAAAAACAAGCAGCAAGTGCAAGGCAATAAAAAAAATACGTTTCGTTTATAGGATTAAACAAAAGGATTCGCAAATAAAAGTGCTAAGGCGACAACTAATCCATAAATTGTTAAAGCTTCCATAAAAGCCAGACTAAGCAATAAAGTACCTCGTATTTTTCCCTCGGCCTCGGGTTGTCTTGCGATACCTTCTACAGCTTGCCCCGCAGCAGTACCTTGACCAACCCCAGGTCCAATAGAAGCAAGCCCAACAGCCAACCCAGCAGCAATAACGGAAGCGGCAGAAATCAATGGATTCATGATAAGTTCCTCGCACCAAAAAAAAATGGTTAATGATACAATCAACCAATAAATTTTGAACTCTTCGTTTCTTTTCTTGATTTTATTTCTTTATTCAATATATTCAATATTGAATTCCCAGTTCCAAACGAAAAGGAGGGACTTTTATTGAAATTCCTATCGAAATCTCCAGGGAAGATTAGATATATCTTTTAGGTCTATCTTTTAACGCATATATAACTATCTATATAAATAGTTAATATTGCATATACACGTCCTTCTTCCATAACGTAAACCAACTATTCGTATCTTAAAATTCAATCGGATTCTAAAATCATTTTTTGATGTTGAAATATTCACAAAAAGAAAGTTGGCTTCTAGCCATTATGCCATTATTTATTTATATATATTACATAAACTTAGTTTGATTTCACTCTTCTAAATAATCCATTTTTTTTTCGGAATCTCATTTTTTTTTGAATTATTCTCTTCCTTATCATTATCCCACTTGGATACAATCAATCTAAATGGACAAATTCATTAGTGTGAATCATTGCCTAGAAATATAAGTCTTTGTTTTCTTGTAATTTATTTGATTATTTTTTATTAATATTTTATTATTAGTCAATCATTGAATTGAATAACACCGATTGAAATAGAAAAATCGCTCTATCTCTCTAGAAAAACCCAACACGTTGGAAACCAATCTTATTCAGATTATGACTCCTAAAATTGGATTGGAATTGAATGAACAAAATAATCACGCAAAAAAAATGATTGGAAGAAGGTATAAATGATTCAAACGAATTCTAGGAAAAAGATCGTTTCGTTTAGGAAAAAACTATTTTAGATCTCTTTCCTTTTTTTTTTTTTTACTATTCCTTTAAATCGTTATAAACTTTTTTTCTATTTATGTGTATATTTATGTTCAAGTAGATTATCTTGAACAAGACATAGATTACCTTAGACTAAGCTAAAAAAGGGTATTTCAAAACAAAATTCGTTAATGATGCCCCTCAATGGATTCTCCTATATAAGCCGCAGCTAAAGTTGCAAAAATAAGAGCTTGAATACCACTTGTAAATAATCCAAGGAACATGACAGGTATAGGAACCACTAAAGGTACTAAAGAAACAAGAACAACAACTACTAACTCATCCGCTAATATATTTCCGAAAAGTCGAAAACTAAGTGATAAAGGTTTTGTGAAATCTTCTAAAATGTTAATGGGTAAAAGAATTGGAGTTGGTTGAATGTATTTACTGAAATAACGTAATCCTTTTTTGCTAAGGCCCGCATAAAAATAGGCTATTGACGTAAGTAAAGCTAAAGCAACGGTAGTGTTTATATCATTCGTAGGTGCGGCTAACTCCCCATGAGGTAACTCTATGATCTTCCAAGGTAAAAGTGCACCCGCCCAATTAGAAACAAAAATAAAAAGAAACATAGTTCCAATAAAGGGGACCCACGGACCGTATTCCTCTCCGATCTGAGTTTGGCTTATATCTCGAATGAATTCAAGGACATATTCGAAGAAATTCTGACCGCCCGTTGGAATGGTTTGGGGGTTCCGAACAGCTAGAATGGCTGAACCTAATAAGATAGCAATTACAACCCAAGAAGTAATAAGTACTTGGGCGTGGACTTGGAAACCTCCTATTTTCCAATAGAAATGCTGGCCTACTTCCACACCAGATATATCATATAACCCTTTTAGGATGTTGATGGAACATGATAGAACATTCATACTACCCCCTGAAAGAAAAAAAACTTTAATTTAAAAGGAATTATTTTGATTCAACCATCATTTTTATTTGCCTACTCAAATTGTATATTTTAGATAGCAAAAAATCGCATAATATAGCTAGTAATTTTTATCTCTTTTGCACGATTGACAAATAGTAACTGATTACATATCCTTAAATATATGGAGTTCACAAAATAATTTCTTTATCTTATTATTAATCTATCTTATTATTAATCAGGAATTTCGTATATAGCTAGAACGACCCTCACAAATTGCAAATACTAATTTATTAAGAATTAATCGGATTGAGGCTATAGCGTCATCATTCGCTGGAATCGAAATATCTGCTAGATCCGGGTCACTGTTTGTATCAATTAAACAAATGGTTGGAATTCCCAAAGTGATACATTCTCGAAGAGCCGTATATTCTTCTTGCTGATCAACGAGTATTACAATATCGGGTAACCCGGTCATATATTTAATCCCGCCCAGATATGTTTGCAAATGAGCTAACTGTCTCTTCAATCGAGTCCCATCTCCTTTCGGAAGACGGTTGAGTCTGCCGGTCTTTTGTTCCATTCTCAAATCCCTAAACTTTTGAAGTCTAGTTTCTGTAGTAGACCAATTCGTTAAAATACCGCCGAGCCATTTTTTATTAACATAATGACACCGAGCCCTTATTGCAGCCCGCGCTACTGAATCCGCTGCTTTATTTTTGGTACCAACAATTAAGAATTGTTTTCTCTTGCTTGCTGCATCAAAAACTAAATCACAAGCTTCTGATAAAAAACGAGCAGTTCTAGTAAGATTTGTAATATGAATACCTTTACGTTTTGCAGAGATATAAGGGGCCATTCTTGGGTTCCATTTTCGAGTACCATGACCAAAATGCACTCCCGCCTTCATCATCTCTTCTAAATTAATGTTCCAATATCTTTTTATCATTTCTACCCACACTTCCTCTCTCTCTTTATTTTTCAAACAAAGAAAAAGAGAGAAGAGATACCCTGAAATAAATAATTGTTCCGATGGAACCTTATTTTTTTCCCGGAGATTGGATGTTGATATATGATCCAAGCGATTCATTTCATTCTATTCCTTATTTTCTTTAGTACTATTAATATAATAAATCACGTGGAACAAATCACAGGACCACGATTAATAAAAAAAAAAGATGAATCTTCTCTTAGGAATCGTTTAATCCTAGAAAAAATTATTCTGATGTATCATAGAAATTTCTTGAAATGCAAGAATCAAATAGCTCTCTGTGGTGGAATAAAATATCTCTATCTGGAAATTCCTCTTGGAATAAATTCTTCTTTTTGCTGTTCAAAGGAATCTTTTTATGTTTCTGTTTCCTTGAGCCTTTCACGAATCTTTTAAATCCGGTACCAACAGGTATCATACCGCCTAGAACAACGTTTTCTTTTAGGCCTTTCAACCAATCGATACGACCACGGAGAGCAGCTTTTGCTAAAACGCGAGCAGTTTCTTGAAAACTGGCCTCGGATATGAAACTTTGAGTATTCAGAGATGCTTTCGTTATTCCCAATAATACGGGTCGGTAACAGATGGCTTCTTCCAAAGCACGTCCCGTTCGTTCTGCTCGGAACAATCCAATTAGCTCTCCGGGTGAAAAAACATTAGACATTCCGTCTTCTGAAACCAATACTTTTGATGTTATTTGCCGTACAATAATTTCTATATGCCTATTATGGATCTGCACCCCTTGAGATCGATAAACTTTTTGGATCTTATTAACCAAAGAGATACGACTTTGCACTACAGTTAACTCAGCGCCAATCAGGAATCCCCAAGGAATTCCAAGAATTCTTGTTATACACTCGTTCCAACTCTTAACTCTATTTTCTAGGTTTATCGATATTGAATCAATTGAACGCACTTCTAACACTTGTTCCACTTTTGGAAGACCCTGTGTTATATCACCAGATCTCGATTTTTCATATATAAATGTAACTAATGTAGCTCCTTCGTAAAGGATTTCTCCATAATGGCCATGAACAGTTGCTCCTGGAGTGGCCAAATAAGGCTTAGCCGATCTTATTACTACCGAGTCAATGTGAATAATTATAACTTGACCCGATTTTAGATGTGGTCCGCTTTTGGCCATACATACATTTTCACAAAAAAATTGTCCCAGTCTAATTATTGTGAATCTTTCTTCACAATAATTAGGATGATAATTATGATGGAGACAATCCCAATTCAAAGTGAATGGATTCAAAAGACTTTTACTGCATGGATCGGGATTAACAATTCTCCCGGTTTCATCCATTAAATAATATTTAATTACTTCAAAAGTCTCTTTTAATTTTAAATCGTCAAGTTTCAAATATTTAGTTCTGGAAACCTGATTATGAGTTATTAAATTGAAATGGTTTAATAAAAAAAAATTCGCAATTTGAAGGACTGCTCCTAAGGGGCCCAACGAATTTCGAATTGAAATTAAAGGATCTCTTTTGATTGATTCTTTTATTACATTGGGATGTTTTCCATCGTTGAATGGATCCATTCGAAAACAATTAGATGATGACAAAATTAGCAAAGATTGACATTCCTTATTTCTATTCAACAACGTACTAAAAGTTCCGTGATTTTTTTTAAGTGATTGTTGAATCCTTGCCTTGGAATAACTGGAATAAAATGGATTAATATTTGTGGGATCGGATCCATTATTAGAGATCGGTCCTAAACCTGATGGATCATTCCTTTTTCTAGTTCTACTCCTGATATATGAAATTTTGGATTTCAATAGATTGATTCTTAGGAAATCACGAATCAGACCATTTGTGCTTACTTCAACAAAAGAAGCGTGGGCCTCCTCGATAGAGGAACTTTTTTTGTCTTGGTACCAATTCAAGACTAAACAAGTACGAACTAATTGAATACTTGTGTCAGAAATTCCCCGAATTTTTTTACTATTTCCATAAAGAATATAATTGACAACTCGAAGTTTCAGATTATCCTTCTCCTGCAATAGATCCTCGGGGAAAAGTGTTTCTAAATTGATACCGTTCGCTATCTCATATATGATTACTGGTCGAACCAAAACAAAATACTTTTTTTTTGTAGGTGTGATTCGTTGGATATAGATCCAATTTTTCACTTTTTTTGATTCCTTAGAATTTGTTTTTACCGTTCCTGGTGGTATCAAGATACCACTATGTCGGGATATCTTATCTGTCTCTCCCGGAAAATGGATATCTCCCGAAAAGATTTTAAGTTCGATTTTTTTTTTTTTTCTCTCCACTCGGACCAATCCGCCCCCTCGACTTCTTGTATTTAAAGAGATTTGTGTATCTACCCCAACGATACTATTGTTCCGTACCATTAGGGAAGAAGATTCGGGTAAAATATACACTTCCTCGGGAATGAAAAAAAAGCGATCTACTTCTATTTGGTATTTTGGCTTAAATTCTTTGACTCCCCGATACTCAATCAAATCTTCTTTTTTGACGATTGAATGCACCCCTATAGACCCATATTTAGTAATTCCCGAATTCTTTCTTTGGTATTGGGGATCGTCGAAATAAGAAAAAACACTATTTCTACGAAAAATCCCATTTATAGGTATTTCAATCGAGATAGCCGAGTAGCTCATTTGTTCTTTCTCTCGTTCTTGAATTGATTGAAATGGAATAATGAATTTATTTCTTCGCCTCTTTGCCAATAAATCAGAATTCTCGTAGAGAATAGGAGGATATATGAGATTCCAATGACCATTACATATGATTCGATTAAGTCCTGGATAAGCAGGAATCCTAGTTTCTTT
>CAOJBI010196685.1:0-10364 GCA_948277035.1 Euphorbia corollata
GACGAGGATCTGCTGCGCCGCGACTTCACCATCAATGCGATCGCACGCGACGAGGACACTGGCGAGTTGTTCGATCCGTATGGCGGCGCGCGCGATCTGCAGGCGCGCGTGCTGCGGCACGTGGGGCCGGCCTTTGTCGAAGATCCCGTGCGCGTATTGCGCGCTGCGCGCTTCATGGCACGGCTGGCACCGCTTGGTTTCACAGTCGCGCCAGAGACCGCAGCACTGATGCGCGAGATGGCCGCCAGCGGCGAGCTGGACAGCCTGGTGCCCGAACGTGTGTGGCAGGAATTGCGCCGCGTGCTGGAGAGTGCACAGCCGTCGGCATTCCTGCGCACGCTGCACGACACCGATGCGCTGCGCGTCATCCTGCCCGAGATCGATGCGCTGTATGGCGTGCCGCAACGTGCCGAGTTTCATCCGGAGGTGGATACCGGCATTCACCAGGAAATGGTCAGCGACATGGCCGCGCGACTGGCGCCCGGCGACGCGCTGGTGGGCTTTGCCGCATTGACCCACGACCTGGGCAAGGCGCTCACGCCGGCGGAAGAATGGCCGCGCCACATCATGCACGAACAGCGCGGCGTTGCCCCGCTGCAGACATTGTGCGAGCGGCTCAAGGTGCCACAGGATTATCGCCAGCTCGCCATCACCGCCTGCCGCGAACACTTGAACGTGCATCGCCTGGCCGAACTGCGCGACCGCACCGTGCACGAGCTGCTGGTGCGCTGCGACGCGTTTCGCCGCCCCGAGCGCATCGCGCAACTCGCGCTGGTCTGCGAAGCCGACAAGCGTGGCCGGCTGGGCAGCGAAGACGCCGCGTACCCACAGGGCGAACAGTTCAAGCACCTGCACGCCGCTGCGCTGTCCATCAATGCGCGCGACCTGGCCGCACAAGGCCTGCAAGGCCCGCAGATCGGCGAGGCATTGGCGAAGGCGCGGATTGCGGCGATTGCGGCTGCAAGAAAGGCCGGCACGTAGCCGATGCATCGCGCATACCGTTGTCGCAACACGACAGGGATGTAGCCGTGCCAAGCAAAGCGTTGCCGCTCAGATCCGGACTAGCGAAAGATCCCCGGGTCGAAATTGCAACCGCGAGCCGCCGCCATTGCAACAAGGCGGCTGCCCGAGAGCAGCCGCCCGGCCGACGTCACAGCTTGAAATTCAGGCTCAGCATGAAGGAGCGGCCGTTCTTGTAGATGTAGTACGGCTGGTTCTTGTTGCCGATGTAGCTGAAGTAGGTTTCGTCCAGCAGATTGGTGGCTTCCAGCGCCACGCGCAGGCGCTCGGTGGCCTGGTAGCCGAACGAGGCATCGACCTGGGTGAATGCATCGGTCATCTGCTGGCCGTTGAGGCGGCCAATCTGGGTGAAGTATTCCGAGCGCCAGCCCAGATTCACCCGCGCGCTCCATTTGCCCTGCTCGTAGTACGGGCTGATGTTGTAGGCGTTGCGCGAGTTGTACGGCAGGCTGTAATCGCCGTCGGTCTTGGAATCGGAATAGGTGTAGTTGGCCACCACGCCGAACCCGTTGCCGAAGTTGTGCTGCAGGTTGAGCGCAACGCCGCGCACCTTGGCATCGCCGGCGTTGGTCGGCACGGAGGTCTGATAGGTGCTCGAGCCGCCGGTGGCGTTGTTGAAGAACACCCGGTCTTCCACCGTGGTCAGGATGTAGTTGGAGATATCGCGCGAGAAGAACTCGCCGCTGAGCAGGCTGCTGTCGGAGAAGTACCACTCCAGCGATGCGCCCAGGTTGGTGGACTCGTACGGACTCAATCCAGGATTGCCCGTGGACGCGGTGAGCGTGGTGTCGTCGGTGGCCACGTACGGGGTCATGTTGGTGTAGCGCGGCCGTGCGATCACCTTGGACGCAGCAAAGCGCAGCATCAAATCGTCGCGCAGGTCGTAGGCGATGTTGAAGGACGGCAACCACTTGCCGTAGCTGTTGAGGAAGTTGACCGGCGTATAGCCGCCGCCGGGCGCATAGCTGAAACCATCGGTGGAATCGCGGGTGTGCACGTAACGCACGCCGACGTTGCCGCGATAGCGCTCGCCGGAAAAATTTCCCTGCAGGAACCAGGCGCGGTTCTGCTCTTCGATGCTGTAGTTGCCGGCGTAGCTGATCGGCAAGCCGTCATCGCCCTCCAGGCCACCGATGTACTGGCTGATGGCGCCGCTGTTGATGGTCGACCAGCGCTGCATGTCGGCGCTGGTCGACAAGCCGTCCAGATAGCCCGACGGCGTGGTGCCCGGCGAGAATGCGGCCAGGGTGCTGCCGTCGTTCGGGGTCCAGGTGCGGCTGTAGGAGGACTGCCCGGTGGCATGATTGGTCAGCTTGATGCCGGTCAGGATCTGGGTGAACGGCCCCCACTCCACCGCATGGTCGAAGTCCAGCTGCAGGTAGCGTTCCTTGTCGTACTGCGGGCTGTGGCTGGCCGAGGCATTGTTGAGCTGCATCGCCGACGCGTTGGTGGGGTCGGTACTGTAGTCCATCGCGGTGCGACGCCCGTCGATGTTGTAGCTGTAACCGGCGAGGTTGCGGAACTGGATGCCGTAGATGCGCTCGGCTCCACCCTGCGAACTGGTGTAGCCCACCTGGCTGGACGCATTCCAGCCATCGCCGTGCCAGTCGGCGCGTAGATGGATGCTGCCGGTGCTGACCTCGCTGTTGCGCAGATAGCCGTCCAGGTAGGTGTTGGACTGGTCGCCGAACGTACCCGAGGTCGCCACGCCGTTCTCGAAGCCCAGCGCCTGCGCATCGCCGGGGGTGGAACCCCAGTAGCCATAGCGGCTCTGGTTGTAGTTGTCGAAACTCTCCTTGACGTACAAGCCGGTCAGATTGAGCTCGAAATCGGCATCCGGCTTCCACTGCAACGCTGCGCTGACTCCATCCCGCTTGCGCGTCTGCTGGAACAACGCGGTGTTGATCGAGGTCGGAAAGACGCCGGTGTTGTTGCCGACCACGGACGCCGGAAACCCCGCGCCTTGCACATTGTCGTAGCCGAAGATTTCCACGCCATCGCGGCGCAACACGCGCTGCGAATGCATCACCGAGGTGAGCACACCGAGCGTTTCATCCTGGTTCTTCCAGCTGTACAGCGCCGAGGCATTCGGCTTGCCCTCCTCGGAACGATCGTTATAGCCGTAGCTCAGCGTGCCGGTCAGGGTGTTGCGCTCAAGGTCCAGCGGCTTGCGCGTGTGCACGATCACGGTGCCGCCGATGGAGCCCTCGTCGATGCGTGCCTCCGGTGTCTTGTAGACCTCCATCAGGCCGACCACTTCCGGCGCCAGCGTGCTGTAGTTGAACGAGCGGCTGTCCGGGTCGTTGGGATCGCCGCCCCAACTGGTGGAGGCAATGGTCTGGCCGTTGAGCAGCACGCGATTGAGTGCCGGATCGGTGCCGAGGATGCTGACCTTCTCGCCTTCGCCGAACTGGCGATCCACGGTGATGCCGGACAGGCGCGACAGCGACTCGGCGACATTGGTGTCTGGGAATTTACCGATGTCTTCGGCGCTGATCGCATCGACGATCGCATCGGCATTGCGCTTGACGTTGAGTGCCTTGCCGAGGCTGGCCTGATAGCCGACGACCTTGACCTCGTCCAACGTGGACACCGAGGGATTGGTTTGCGCGGGCGCCTGTTCCTGCGGGGCTGCAGCCTGCTCCTGCGCACCTGCGGGCAACGCGGCAAGACCTGCCAGGGCAGCGCCACCGATCAACAGGCCGCGGACTGCAGTGCTCAATGGAGTACGACGCAGCGGGTGCGCATGACAGAACAGGTGACGGGACAACTCGAATACACGGGAAGACGGCATTGCGTAGACCTCTTGACGGATGTCAGGTGGCAACCATGTGGTTGCACGACAACGCGCGGTGCGCGTGACATGCCCGCACTCCGTCCCCTGTGCCGGATGCGAGCAGCGTCCCGCACTGCCGTAGCGGCATGCGGGTCAGCGCCAGTCCGACCAGCGGCCGGACGACAACGCTTTCAAGAATTCAGAAGTGGCTCCTGCTCGCTGACAACGTTATCAGCGAAGGTGCCTTTCGCGGCCGGGGCTGTCAACTCGCTGCCACAAATGGCCGGTTTCATGCCTGAAACCGCACCGACAATGCAGATGTTGGAATGACAGCGTGATCGTGTTCGCACTCAAGTGCATCGACGATGCAGACCACTGCGCGTAGCGACCTGATGCCACAAGGCTGCGCAGCCGGATGTTGCGATGCAGAGTGTGTTGCAGGCTTTGATGTGGTGGATGGTGTACGCAACGCCTCGCCAAACCACTGCGATTGCAGTGCTGACCTGCGGCAAGCGCATACGGCTGCAGTCATCGTCGAGCCTTTACTGCAACGGGCTGCGCGTCGGTTGCAGCCTGACGCAGGAAGCGACCGAGTTCTGTTGGCCGCTCCATCGTTCGACACGATTCTTTTCCAGAACTTGGCGAAAGCACGCCCTGCACTCGCGCACGCACGCACGCACGCTCATGCTGCAGCGTACCGACGATGGCGGTTCACCGCAGACAAGACTGCAAACAAGGTTTCAAGCGCATCGCGCCACACGAACGGGTTCGTGCGGCGGCGCGCGGACTTACTCGCGCTGCCCGGCCACCCAGGTGGCAAGTACCTGCACGTCGGCATCCACCAGCACCAGGTCGGCCTGATAGCCGGGTGCAATGCGGCCCAGGCGCTGGCCCAGACCGATGCATTGCGCCGGATAGGTGGACGCCATGCGCGCGGCTTCGGCCAGATCCACGCCCAGCCACTGCACGCTGTTGCGCACGGCCGTGGCCATGTCCAGCGCCGAGCCGGCCAGTGCGCCGTCGGCATTGCGCACCACGCCGTCCACGGCGGTGATGGTTTCGCCGTACAGGTCGAAACTGGGGCTGCCGGCACCGACCATCGGCATGGCGTCGGTGACCAGCAACAGCTTGCCGCGCGGTTTGGCGGCCAGCGCCACGCGCAGGCTGGCCGGGTGCACGTGCACGCCATCGACGATGATGCCGCACCACACATCGGGGTCTTCCAACGCGGCGCCGACCGCGCTGGGCTCGCGCCCGGCCAGCTGCGACATCGCGTTGTACAGATGGGTGAAACCGCTGACGCCGGCGGCAATGCCGTCGCGCGCCTGCTCGTAGCTGGCCGCGGTGTGGCCGGCAAACACGATCCCGCCGCCGGCGACAAAGGCGCGGATGTCGTCCAGCGGCACGCGCTCGGGTGCGAGCGTGATCAGGGTGACGCCGTTGTCCAACGAGGTATCGACGGCAATCTCGTGCGCGTCGGGCAGGCGGAACTTGTGCGCGTCGTGCGTGCCCTTGCGGGCCGGGCTCAGGTACGGGCCTTCCAGATGAATGCCGAGCACGCCGGGCACGCCTTGCGCGATGGCCTGGCGCGTGGCGGCGATCGCCTCGGCCATCACCTCGGCGGTGTCGCTGATCAGCGTCGGCAGCATGCCGGTGGTGCCGTAGCGGCGATGCGCCGCCGCGATCGTGGCCAGCGCCTGCGGGTCGCGCGCATTGTTGAACAACACGCCACCACCGCCGTTGACCTGGATGTCGATGAAGCCGGGCAGCAAGGTGGCGCCGCCCAGATCCACGCGCGTATGCGCCTGCGCAACACGCGCATCGTCGGCCGCCACCACCGCCTGGATCTGCGTGCCGGCCAGCAGGACCACCAGCCCATCCTGCAAGCCATCGTCGGTGAGCACGCGTGCATTGCACAACGCTTGAATCGGGGAAGCATCCATGTTCAAACGGTTTCCGTGACCTTGTTCAAATGCGGCGGTAGATCGGGATTGTTGCCACGTTGCAGGGCCAGCGCGTTGATCGCGCGGTAGAAGCTCTGCACGGTCAGCAGCGGCGCGCTGGCCGGGTGCGCCGCATCCACGAGCGGCAGGTCGCCGTCAGGGGCGGCCAGCCATACCTGCGCGCCACGCGCACGGAATTCGGCCGCGAGCGCACGCGTGCCGGCGCCGGTTTCGTCGGGCTGGGCGAACACCAGCACCGGGAAGCCCGGCCCCACCAGCGCCATCGGGCCGTGTTTGACCTCGGCCGAGCTGTACGCCTCGGCATGCAGGCCGCAGGTTTCCTTGAACTTCAGCGCCGCTTCCTGCGCCGCGCCCAGGCCCAGGCCGCGACCGAGCACGAACAGGTTGTGTGCCGGCACCAGGCCGGCAGTGAGCGCGGACCAGTCGGCCTGCCAGGCGGCGCGCAACTGCTGCGGCAGTGCCTCTACCGCCGCGAGCAGGGCCGGGTCGTTCTTCCACACCGCGCCCAGGTGCAGCAGCGCAGCCAGCGAGGCGAGATAACTCTTGGTGGCAGCGACGCTTTTTTCCGGGCCTGCGCCCAGCGGAATCACCACCTCGGCCAGCTGCGCCAGCGGTGAATCCTCGACGTTGACCAGCGCGACCACGCGCGCGCCGGCCGCCTTGGCGGCCTCGGCATTGCGCAGCAGGTCCGGGCTCTTGCCCGATTGCGAGATCACGATGTACAGCGCACCGCGCAACTGCAGCGGCGATGCGTAGACCGAGCCCACCGACGGCGATGCAGAGGCGGTCACGATGCCCAGTTGTGTTTCGAACAGATACTTGGCGTAGGTCGCTGCGTGATCGGAACTGCCGCGTGCACAGGTCACCACGAACGGCGGCGGCGTATCGCGCAGCGACTGCGCGAGGGCGGCGACGGTGTCGGCATTGCGGGCGAACTGTGCGGCGACCACGTCAGCGGTCTGCGCCGCCTCGCGGAACATCAAGGTCTCGGTTTCGGTGGGAAGGCTCATCGTGCTCAGGCGGATTCGGGAGGAAGGGATTTGGCGGACGGCGTCTGCGCCGGTGCAGTGGAACCGCGCACCACCAGCTGCGGCACGAAGCCGCGGTTCTGCAATTGCGCGGGCTGGTCGTCGTAGGCATCGCTGCGCAGCTGGCTGATCAACAGGCGTGCGGCATGCCGCGCGATGTCGTCGGTGGCCTGCTTGGCGGTGGTCAGGGCCGGCCAGGACTGGCGCGAGAACGGGCTGTCCTCGAAACCGGCGATCGACAATTGATACGGCACGTTCATGCCGGTGGACTTGGCCGCGGCCAGCACGCCCGCGGCGATTTCATCGTTGCTGCCGAAGATCGCGGTCGGCGGCTCGCGCAACGACAGCAGCCGGCGCGCGCCACGGAAGCCGTCGTCGAAGGTGTAATCGCCGGGAATCACCAGGTGCTTGTCCAGGGTGATGCCGTAGTCCTTCAACGCCGCCTCGTAACCGGCGTAACGCTCGCCGCTGGAGCGGTGCTGCGGGCCACCCCACAGGAACCCGATGCGCTGATGGCCCAGCTGGACCAGATGCTCGGTGATCTCGTAGGCGGCAGCGCGGTCGTCGATATAGACGCAGGGGCCGTCGCCCGGATCGTCGGTGGCGGCGATGATGCGCACGCTCTTGATGCCGCGCGCAGCCAGGCCGGCCATCAGCTCGGGGCGCTCGGACATCGGCGCGGTCAGCACCACGCCGGCCAGCCGCGAGCGCTGCACCCATTCGGCCAGTTCTTCGGCCAGCAATGGCGAGGTGGAATCGCAGGGATGGATCTGCAGGCCGAAGCCGGTTTCGCGGCAGGCGGCCAGCACGCCGTTCTGGATGCCGATGATGTGATACGGGTTGGGATTGTCGTAGACCAGGCCGATCACAAACGGCGTGCCGCTGCGCAGGTTGCGCGCGGACGGATCGGGTTCGTAGTCGAGATCGGCGATGGCGCGCAGCACGCGCGCGCGCGTGGCCTGCATCACCGACGGTTCGTTGTTGATCACGCGCGACACGGTCTTCAACGAGACCTTGGCGCGCTCGGCGACATCTTTGATGGTGGGCCTGCGCATGGGTGTGCCTTGTTCGTCGGAACGCATCATGCTGCCTGGTTCACTTGGCCTGGGCCGGCAGGCCCACACGGTAACCGCGCAGCGAATAGAACAGGATGTAGAGATAGCACGGCACCATCAGCGCAGCGAACACGACCTGGAAGTCGTAGTGCTGTTTGAGAATGGCGAACAGCTGCGGAATGATCGCGCCGCCGGCAATGCCCATGACCAGCAAGGCCGACCCGATCTCGGTGAAGCGGCCGAGCCCGCGAATGGCCAGCGGAAAGATCGCCGGCCACATCATCGCGTTGGCAAAACCGAGCGCGGCCACGAAGCCCACCGACACATAGCCGTGGGTCAGCAGCGCGCCCAGCGAGAACAGCACGCCCAGCACCGCCGACACGCTCAGGTAACGCGCCTGCGAGATCACGCCCGGAATCAACGCCAGGCCGACGATGTAGCCAACCAGCATCGCGCCCAGCGTGTAGGAGGTGAAGATCTTGGTGCTGTCCAGCGGCAGATTGAAGCCGTGGCCGTAGGTGCCGATCGCATCGCCGGCCATCACTTCCACGCCCACGTAGACGAACAGGCACAACACGCCCAGCCACAGGTGCGGGAACTGGAAGATGCTGGACTTCTGCACGCCAACCGCGCTGCCGGGCGTGGCATTGGCCTCGGAGGCCCGCAGCTCCGGCAGCGGCGAGAACAGCACGCCGATCGCCAGCAACAGCAGCACGCCGGACATCACCAGATACGGTGCGTGGATCTTGGCGGCGAAGGCCGTGAGCAACTGCTGCTTGGTCGCCGCATCGGCGCTGGCCACCTGCGCGGACAGATCGCCGATGCCGTGCAACACCAGCGAGCCAATCAGGATCGGCGCCAGGATGCCGGCGATCTTGTTGCAGATGCCCATCAGCGCGATCCGCCGCGCCGCGCTCTCGATCGGCCCGAGGATGCTGATGTACGGGTTGATCGCGGTCTGCAGCAGCGCCAGGCCGCTGCCAATCACGAACAGGCCGCCCAAGGCGCCCGGATACCAGCGCTGGGTGGCGAACTGGCCGAAGCCGGCCGCGCCCACCGCCATCACCACCAGGCTCAGCGCCAGCCCCTTCTTCATGCCGGTGCGCTTGAGGATCCACGACGCCGGCAGCGCCAGGAAGAAGTACGACAGGTAGAACACCATCAGCACCAGGAAGGCATTGACCTCGTTGAGGTCGAACGCCAGCCGCACGAAGGTGATCAGCGGCCCGTTGATCCAGGTGAAGAAGCCGATGATGAAGAACAGCACGCCGACGATGGCGATCGAGACAACGGGATTTGCGGGCCTGGCGGTAGTCATGGATCGGCTGGCTCTTGAGTTGTCGGTTGGGGGGCGCCGCGCTGGATCAGCGACGCAGTTCGGCGACGAAATCGTAGAAATCGTTGTGGCAATAGGTGTCGGTCAATTCGATCGCGCTGCCGTCACGCGCATAGCCCACGCGCACCACATGCAGGATCGCCTCGCCGGTCTTCATGCGCAGGTGTTCGGCCAGCCGCGCTGGCAGATTGATCGCGCGGAAGTACTGCAGCGCGCGCACCACCGGGGTGCCCTGCGCGTCCAGGTAGCTGTAGAGCGAATCGCCGATCTGCTGCGGGTCGGCAACGATGCGCTGCGGCAACACCGCATGCTCGTAGGCCATGACCCGGTCGTCGGCGCTGCGCAGGCGGGTCAGCGAGGCCACAGCCGCATCCGGCGACAGGCCCAGCCGCAGGATCTCTTCGCCATGCGCCGGACGCAGCCGCCGCTCCAGCCAGCGCGTGCCGGGCTCGTAGCCCTTGATGCGCAGCGTCTCGCTGAAACTGGTCAGGCCGCTGAGCTGGTGCTGGATCTGCGTGGTGACGAAGGTGCCGGCGCCCTGCCGACGCGAGACCAAACCCTGTTCGACCAGCACGTCCACGGCCTGGCGCAGCGTCACCCGCGAGATCTGCAGCCGCTCGCACAGCTGGCGCTCGGCCGGCAGCGCTTCGCCGGCCTTCCACTGCGCGCCGCGGATCTGCTCGTCAAGCTTGCTCGCCAGTTGCAGATACAGCGGCGTCGGCGCGGAGGCATCCAGCGTCAGCGCGTCCATCCGGGGGTCGGTGTCCGTCCTGGCTACGGTTTTCGGTTTGGCCATTGCCTGTCCTCCGGACCGACTTGGATTCGTTAGGTCCAATATAGTACCAATTTGCCCGCAGCGCATTAGCGGCTGTGGATCGTCGGGAGCGGTGACAGGCCCCGGCTGACCCAGGCATCCACCCCCGCCAGTCATGGGCGGGTATGCATGCCGATCAGCAGCCCCGGCGGCACCGTCCGCGCGCCAGGGCTGCGTCACCGGTTGCCGGGTCGGGCAATCACAGCCGCAGATACCAGCGCCGCCGATCCATCCACCAGCCTACGCACCAACACAGCAGCGTGTAGCTCAGCGCGCACAGCAGCGACCCGAGCGGGCCCGGCGCGATGGTCTGGAACACGCGGATGCCGGCCCAGGCGTACAGGTCCAGCCCGGAGCTGCCGGCCGGAATC